>JABFQA010002115.1:0-11921 GCA_022817065.1 Probaryconus sp. ZL-2020 | reverse complement strand
GCTTTTTTAATAAATACGAACCTCTTGCGTTCTTATATTTTTAATGAAAAAGAAGTACATTTTATATTACAGTTGAAAATTATTTATTTAAAAAGTATACGCATCCAATAGATATTCATAATAATTTAGTCGATAATGGAAGGAACTTTCATAACGCGAGAAAGTCTTTCGGATAAACAATTTTGTGCAGAAAAACCTGAATTACAGTTTATTGTGAACTTATCGACATTTCCTATAATCATGAAAAAGGGAAAACGTCAACGAGTGTACATATGCGCTCAAGTAAAGCGATTTATGCGTATATTCAAGAGGGTGTCACTGTTGAAGAAAGACTCCCATTATGAAAATGTCGGTGGCGTGTTTCTCGAAAACGTCTCGAGATTAAACGAGTTCCTATAGTAAAAATCTTGCAGCGACAGTTTCTGATAAATTTCTCAGAAGATTACAATTTGTTATATTTCATTTATTTATAAATATTCTTTTACCAAAGACTTTTTTAGACATTGTTAAGGTATATTAAAAGTTCGCTCTGCAAGAATTTTATCTGATCATATACTTTCAATTTAATTAGGCGGAGATATTTGAAATAAAACAATTTTAAAATTCTCTTTCCCATCATAAATTTTACAATATAACGTTGTGTAATAAATTAAAAAAAAAATTCATATTAATCACGAGGATTATAAATACATAATAACGTGGATTTAAATAATGCAAGAGCCATCCTTTCTGCGTTATCAATTTTCTGTTCGCGTGGACACAATTTGACGCAATGCAACTAATCATTCATGAGCTTAGACTTTTTATGGTTGGATTAAAAATAAGAATGAATGACGGCTTATTTCTCTTGCTCGATTTAAACACGTGCGAATAAAGTAGCTTAAAATCGATTTCCCCAAAACGCAGACCGAGCGTGTGATCACATGCTGACGAGCAAAAATAATGCAAGCGAAATGTGTATATTCGCAATGCGAAAGTAAATGGCAGTCGTTTAATAAGTGATCTTTAGCTGCGAAATAAACCATCGATCAATATTTCATACGAATAGAACAATTTTCTGTTATGTCAGAAATGTCATTAGTTCGCACGATATATAATGTCTTTATTAAAACATAATTTTATCATAAAGATAAACTTTACCTGTTTTATAATTATACAATGAAGGAAAACTGAAAACTTTAATCAGTACAAAATATATATTGTGTACGAAGCTTTGGGAGAAAGTTGTATTTTTGAAGCGCTACGTTATTGATTAAAAGCGCAGGTATATAAAGTAAGAAATAATAGAGCCTTTTCTTTTTTGAAAAAATTTGCAAAGAATAATTTTCTAAAAAGCATTTTGCGAGTCAAAGCTGCGGTCAGATTTTACCGACCTCCATCTCTTCAACGATTCCCTCGCTGAAAGTAGAAATATGTTAGAGATACACTACTTTTTTTCTACGTTAAAAGAAAACATGAATTTAAAATCAACTCATTAAGATCTTATGTTGAAATATCTTTGTTTTTATATCTTTTTATATAAACTAAAAAATTACATTTATTATGTAGATTTAATTTCCTTAAATTTCAATTAAATTGTTCTCAAAGGGTATAAGAACGGTTATTTCAGAGGTACAAATTTCGCTATAAAACAATTAATCTCTTTATATTATATAATATTATTCTTTTCAGTAAAATATTTGTACGTATTTAAGCAGAAAAAAAGTAGTCAAACGAGTGTTTGAATATATTTAAAGCAAAGTTCCATTGTACAATTAAAATGTTTAAACATAAATGTTAAAATAACAATTCAAATAATATATTTACGTTATAAACATCTTTCCTTTTGTTCAAATTACAAAGCCAAATATGAATTGTCAAAAGTCACGACAATGTTTCAGTTGAAGTAAAAAATACGCCACTATCAGTCTTTTTTGCGATAAAAAAAATTGTTAAATACTCTATAATTTTAATCGTCACGATTACTACAAAAACATTACATAAAAGAACACAGAACCAACGCAATAAAAACAAAATACCTTCGTCGAAATTCGCAAAAAGAGGTTTTTAAATTAGCCATTAAAGACATGGAATGCGTCTGAACTATTTATCATGCTAAAACTGTGTTTTGTTGATTCAATAACGCACGTTTGCCGCTGGACGAGAGTATTCTTAATGACTCTTAAAAAAGCTTCCACATGAAGCACCATCGGTTAAACAGCAACGGGACAAATTTAACTCGTCAAGGTTAAGGGAAGAAAAAGCCTCTCTCGAAGCTACAATACTTGCAATTAAAGCAATAAAAAAAAGGGCAGGGTTGAAAAAAACGTAACGCCGAGTACGTCACTTTCCCTTACCGTTCGGTAATTTAAATCGTAACAACCAACGAGCATCGTTATCTGTGTAAAAGGCAGAAGGACGACAAATTAGTGTCCCCAGTACATATAGTTTAGGTACACTGGCGCGAGGTTAAGCCTTGGCGTAGAGTGACGTGACAAATAAAGACGAAAATACAAAGGAAGTGACAGAAGAGCGAACGGAGCGGGCGGACGAGGAGCGATGGCACGCGAAATAGCAAAGGAAGACTGACGGAGACAGCGATGGAAACTCTAATTACGCGAGTGCCTCAGGAAGTGAGATTACGCTAAACGTGCTCTGATAAACACTCTCGTTTTTCAGAAAAGTACAGTCGAGAGGACGAACACTGTACGTTTCGAGCCACCTCAGCTGGGACACATACGAAACATACACATGGTACATGATATCGTGTATGTACAGATAAATATATACAAAAATACATGCACCATGTTATGTGTACGTTTGTATATATATATATATATTATATCCATTCAGAAGTAAAGACACCCACATGCTTCCTGCTTTTCAGCCTTCTCTCTCGACATCTCCTATCTGTCCCCGGAGTCGTCGCTACTGTGGTTTCTGTTTCTTTTTTGCTTGCTTTTTTCTTTGTGACCCGTAAAATGATTGCTCGTTATCGGTGCTCCAAAACGCCCGCTCGTTCCGTAATTCTCGTGATAAAGCGCATACAAGCGTGACGAGCGCAGCACTACACATCTACCGCGGCTCTCGCGACCCTGCACTTTAGACCTAGCAAAATTAACGCCCGGCATGAAACTCTTAAATCTTTACGAGGTTACGTAAAATGTTCCCAGGTTAAGTCAAGCGAGGACTACAAATGATAAGTAGCGCGGATTACTGTCGAGCGGGGGCCTTGAAAAATAAAACACACTAAATTCATAAGATACAGGGAAAACTGTATATTCTACCATTCGAGAAAATTAAGACAGCATGTCAAAAATCACGAGGGCTTACAATTCTTCTGAAATCGCAGGGATTCTCTCAGATGATGAGATTAGTAATCAAGGATTCCGCCGACTTAATTTTCCAGACGGCATTTAACCTGCATTATAGCAATAAATAATAGATTTCTTTTTATCGAGAAACAGATATTGTTTGTGTAGTGTCTGAAAGATATTTCATCGTACCTTCCAATACCCGTATATATCTCCCTCAATCAATAAATATGAAACCATTGACATAGACGTCATTTAAATAAGCTTCTTAAATAGCTATTCAACATTCAATTACCCAGCCACTAAAAGTATTCAAAACTGCAACAAAAAAGCAGCTTTCCAACAGAACAATACAGGGTAATAGAAAATTGCAATTTCAATCTCCAAAGTAAATCTGTCAACTGAATAATCACGATGGGTAACAGTCTAGCATCGCGACTTCTTTTTTTTTTTCTTTTTTTTTTCATCCGATTAGACGTCACTACGGTTGTTTTCCGTCAGGACGCAACAATAATGACAATGCCGCACACAAGGGTCCTTTGTTTGGCTCCTCGCTCTCATAATCCATTGCGTTACCATCCAGAGATAGACGTCAAAGTGGAACATTCGGTGGCACAGCATCCAACGCCACGTGCCCAAGTCTTATATATCTCTTATCACAATTCCAACGACACATGTGATTCGTCAGAGGCGCACACGTGGCTCCGTTATATAATACGTCCATTTGCTTAGTCGGCTTTGCATTTTATAAAGCATATGTTACGGACGTATGAGAAACACTGTGACATTTTCGCCAAGCAAAATGAGATGTGCTAATATGCGAGTTTAATTGAAACTAGATTACTCCGAGTGTAAAATATTAAACAGTTTGTACGCTCTGCCGAAACACACGTGTGTCAATAAATGCTGAAGACTTTATCATTTATTCGCTTGAAATCATGTTTTCTCTAACTTTTCACAAATTGTTAATTTTGCCTTTGTTAACGATCGTACACAAAAGAGTTTATTAACGATGACATTTGTTGAAACTGGTGAAATAGACAAACAAAATTATACAAAAAAACAAAACAAAATGAAAGTAATTAAAAACGACACAGCGTCTGTTCGCTTTTTTGCAAAAATGGCGATGCATATTTTTACCGCTTGGCAAAATTCAAGTGAGATAAAGTTAGCTGTTTCGGATGTTAAAACAGCGCACGTGGTGCTGGCGAAAGGCGTAACATCGTTCGACTATAAGCGACAGGCTTAACTGTGCTTCTTATTTAATCAAATAAGCACCGAAACGACTAGCCGTCTAGTGAATATGATCGATGTTGTGAATCTTTTGAAGTGAAGCGCAGCTACCAGTCTTCTAACCGGTTCATGTACCCGAGTCTATTTAAAAAAAAAAAAAAAAAAAAAAAAACTTAAAAAAAAAAAAAAAAAAAAAAAAAACTTACACAAAGATGAATAGGGCCTAAATACGGTTGAAGCTAGGAAGATGACTAATGATGGTTGGTTAAACAGATCTGATTTAACGATATTATGCATTATTTATTTATAGCCGATGCCATCTTAATATCTAATTTAAATTTCTGAATTTATTATGATCGTAATCGAAGGATTTACTTTCAATATTTTTATTTTTATCGGGTTTATTATATTATTTAAATTTTGTCTCTATACATTTTATTTGCAATTTAATGCGCAGGATATTCAAAAGCATATTCTTATCGGTGTTTGTAATTTAATGAAATTTAGTATTATCAAAAGTTCTAGTAGCATTAATTAGACTATCTCGGTTCAATGACCCCTGTAATTAAATTGGTCTTAATTCACTTTGTAACAAATTTTTTTTTTTTTGTGTGTATTATTTCATGAATCATAATTTAGTTAAAATTGTTTGACTCTATAATTTTCGTACGTGTATCTCTCGTCATTATTATGAGATAAAAACCCCGCTATGATAACGCATGCGGTATCATGAATTGGGGTGGAAACAACAAAGTAAGCGGATACGACCTCAGCACAATACTTTCATTGTATTCATGCGTTTCTAACAAAATGACTTCGAAAAAAAAAGTATACTTGAAAATATTCTCTCTCTTAAAACATCTCTCAAAATCTCAGAGCTCAATTTTTCATTCTCACCGCGAAAAATTATACGCCTTAATTGGAAACAGTCGTTAATTAATCTACTTAAAAATCATTAAAATGCACATTCGATTTGA
Organism: Probaryconus sp. ZL-2020; assembly: GCA_022817065.1. Taxonomy (NCBI): domain Eukaryota; kingdom Metazoa; phylum Arthropoda; class Insecta; order Hymenoptera; family Scelionidae; genus Probaryconus; species Probaryconus sp. ZL-2020. The sequence goes on along the minus strand of JABFQA010002115.1, from coordinate 6,418 downwards.
ATGGAGGTAAAGAAAAAAAGGAAAAAATGATAGAAGTGAACTCACGTGAACTTTGACACGAAACGTTTCTGAGAAGAAAGAAAAACACGTTATGGTATAATAATATTATTTACTCATTATCTAACAGATTATAAAAAGAAAGAACAAAAAAATATGAGTTTCATCTTCATTCCCAGAACTTGATAATTTTTATATCTGACTGAAAGTCATTAACGTGATAAAACATGAAATGTTTCAATCGAGCATTCCGAACAATGAACAAATTCAAAAGCCGGCGTTTTAAAAGTTATTAAAATCGAGCAATAATCTCGAGTTTATGTTCGTAAGTAAACACATAAAGCATAGTGCTAATGGAAAGCTATCTTGCTCACAGCAGCAGCTATCGCAATTGAGCTAAATTATTCAATCAAGACAGAATTCAGCATCGCTTCGTGCCTGAAGCGACCTTGGTATCGTATCTCCGAAACACTTTCGTAGTCTTGTGAAGATGACCGAATGTTACGCGTTAATCACCGGACGTGCTTTAACGATGAAATCATCATGATTTCAAACGATAGAAAGGGAGTCATCATCATCATCATCATCATCCCGTTACTGAAAATTCAATCTAATCTGTGTAAACTGTTATTATTTTTCCTCGTTTCACTTGCGGTTTAAATAAAAAGTCCTTAGTGATTCTGTGGATTGTATAAATAGAATGTTTTGATAGCAGTTCACGAGTGTATTTATAAAGAAGCAATGTAATGAAAAAAGATGAGCTACGAACTTTCTTCAAAACATAACTAACAGTACCGCGATGCAACAGTACTTGCCGCAGCGTAAATAAGACATTAATTCCCGTAAGAAAAACAAGAAATTGTTTTGTCGTTAAATATTGTGAAACATTACGCTATGCAATTATCAATTGAAAATAAAGTCCAGTGAATTCAAATGTGAAGGGATTTTCACAGTCTTTGTGTTTGTTCTATAAAGAAGGTTCAAAATTTTAATTACAAAAATTTTTACTGCGTTTTGAAATTTTTTGTTTCATGTAGCCAAACAATTATTTTATAGTTTAATCGTTTCGCAATTCGGAGATTTAAATACAAATTTAATGAGGATAAATTTGGAAACACCTGCTTTAAGATATTATTTCTCATTGATTATTAATGTTGAATGGAACTGCGATAGACAGAAGCTATGATACTCGAGCTATATTATGTAGATATATAGAGAGAATCACGTAAGATTAATATATGTACTTATTCATTATGATCACAAGCAAACTTCAAAAGTTCACTCACCTTTATATATCACCGCAAGTGATAACAAACTTTGGATACTCAACGACGAAAATGTCTCAATAGTAATACGTCGAAGATTGATGATATAAAACACAGTGAACTTCTTCGAAGTATATCAAACAACAAATTTAACATTTATTATTTAAATTAAAAATTAGTCATTTGACAAATTTATTACAATTTTTAAGTGGAAAGAAGACATTAAATTACATTTTTTAGCTTCCATAAATATGATAATATTCCACCTTTGTTCTCTTCACGTTAAATTTAAAATCAGCGTATATACTTCTAAGAACGATAAAGTAGTGTTTTTTCTTTAGTTTCTTTATTACGTAAGAATTCATAAGAAATTTAGTTTATCTGTAAGCACGTAGATTTCTTTTTCTACCTTTTCTTTAAAGATAACTTGAAGATGATTAAAGTTGGAATACATTACATTACCAAAAGCTTAATGTATTTGTCATTAGGCTCGTAATCATTTATTTGATTAATTTCGTTTTATCAGAGAAACGATAAACATTTCATTTTATTTCTTCTGACCCTCAATACATTTAGTTTTAGTCTGGATAATAAATAATGGAATTAGTTTGTCTTAACTACTTAAAAGAAAGCTAAACGTTTTGCTTTTACTTATTAAACGTATCTCTTAAAAAATGGCAGGACACATTTCTCTCACTTACAAGGAGCATTACTGTCGCAATAAACCATACGCCGGCGAGCTTCCTTTTAATAAAGGATGCGCCATGATTTAGGCCAAACCTAGTCGCCAAAAAACCGGGTCGAAATGTACGATATACGTGCTCGGAATTCATTTCGCCTATGATCGGGGTGAATACATAGATATAGAATAGATTCTTTTCGCACAAAAGTTACCCTCCAAAGTGAAAGTGTCTAAAAATAAAGTGACAGAATGAAATGAAATAATCCGTCGACAGAAAAGAACGTATCCTAAATTTCCCAAGAGGGAATGAGATGTAAATTCTTTTGAAGAAAAGTAGGCTTTCACGCGTCTACATAATCCATTGTATAATCAAAGGGAAGGACTACCGCAACGCGATTCTGCAAATATTCAAGTGCTTTGTAGATGCATATGTACATACTCCATATAACCGCTCAAGTATTATTAACAATATATTGAAGGTATATAACTATCTCAAAAGCACAGGATTTATGCTAAGTTATGTTTAAGATAATGACGTCTTGGACCATGAAACCTTACCTGCGTAAGTCTAGCAGTATAAAGTAAAGGTGGCTATAGCTTTGCTTATGGAATATTAGAAACGTTAATAATATATTGGATGAACAATGTTTCTTCGAACTTCAGTAACTAACCGCAGTAGAAATTAAAATCGTGAATAATTTCATGTATTATTACAATGGAAACATAAATTTTCCTAATCTGAATTTCTGTCGGGATAAGCTTTTTGATATTCTAAATCCAATATCTCAAAATTATTATTATAACCTTTTTTATTATGATTTAGAAGGTACGCGCAAGCAAACAAATCACATTTTTACATGCAGGGTATCGATTTGTTTTTCAGGGGAATAATTTAGGCGTAATTCAAAGCTGCTACATTGTTGTTGGGATGGAGAGGGCAATGGGCGATAAAAAAAAAAAAAAAGAGGAACAATTGCTCGCGATATCTTCGGGGAAATTGCATATGGGAAAATTCAGGTCAAGTGATGAAAGTCAGTCGTATTTATGGACCATTTTTGTTTACGCGAGGGAAATGCTATCGCCCTCGAGTTGGCGCGCAAATCCTCCTTATATTCGTACCCGAAATCATCCCCCTTTTCAGCGATCAAACGATAACATCGCATTGGTCAATACAGGAGCGAAAGGTCGAAATTAAATAAATCAAATAAAGCGTGATGCGGTGGTGCGCGGCAATCTCTCTGTATCTCGCATCTTCGACTGAGTTCGTCTTCCTCGATAAAAGGGCCGCTCTATAACGTGCTTTCTTGATAGCCCTGCCTCAAGCGAGATTTCCAAAACTCTTGGCAATAACTCGCGAAATAGCTTTCTGTCCCTACGTACTCTTGCAATTTTCATCGTGCAAGACGAAAAAAAAAACGCACCACTTTTTCCGTCGAAAATGAAGATTCATATAATCATTTTACGTGCAGAATTTGTTTTCCACATTTTCGGCATACTTTATTCCCCGGAAATTGATTCCTGTAATGCGAACTCGGCGTTTTTATGCTTTATCCTCGAAAACAATTTAAAAATATTGCAGCTCAAGAACTCGCGAAATTCATGTCTCCGGGTATATAATCAGCGTAATGTACTGGCTGAAAAAAAAAAAAATATAAATAAGTCTAGTAATTGTGATACGCCCTCCTATTTCGACGATGGTCTTTAAGTAGGGATTTTCAACTGCTCTGGCCAAGTTATTTCATTTACGGAAGGTGATCGTCCCATCTCCCTATATGTATTTTCAAAAATGAAATATTTTCACACGAAATATTCGCAAAATGTATTCATAACATCGCCGCAGAACTAATAACCAAAACATTTCAACTCGCAGACGGAGTTGAAAAATCATCGCTGAAAAATGTTATAACTGTATTTTCAATGCAACATTTTAAACTATCTAAATTCAGACGTCAAAATGTTGAACGCGTTAAACAAAACTTCCTATTTGTCAAAGTGTAAATTTGAAATGTAAACAAGTTGGGCGAAGCGATTTAATTTGCATAGTCTGTTTAATAACAATTGTCTAGTTTTTTTTTTGTATGTCGGCAACGCAAAGCGATGGTCATCTGATAACCGCACTGGTGCCAAGCGAGCTTAAACTTCTCCCTTGATTTCTGCCTCGTTCTCCTCCTCCCTGTACAAGTCACAGCTAATCCCCGCTGGCGAACACTGCGAGAACCACCCTTCAGATCTCTGTTCGGATAATTCCCGTAACGAATGGACTGTCCGATAGTCCAACCGTTCTCGCGACGCAAGGCTGTATTAAAAGGCAGATTAATCGACTTTGCGCCAGGACTTGTTAAAGGATTGAATTTCAGTCGTAAGCTCAAGCAACCCGGAACCACTGACGATACGAAGAGTTCATTGTTTCTCAACGTTACTTTTGGCAGCTAATTGACTTGAGGTCAGCATTATTATTTTGCTTGGACAAGTACTTTCATTTGACACTTACTAAATGTAATTTCTTCTTTCGCCAAAAATTTCCATATATCCTGTTGAAATTGTCAGAACAAATATACAAGTTTTTTTAATTAAAATATTTTCATGAATACATTTTTATTTAAGTGGCAAAAAAGCTTTTCAAGTTACAAAAAAAAAAAAAAATTGTATGTATGTTCTAATTGTAAAATAAATAAACAACAGCAACGCTTCTGCTACTTGTCTGAAGTTGATGAAAATCTCATCAAGAATTCTATTCCAAAAAAACCAATTTATAGTTTCGCACTATCGCGTTTGACCCTTAGCGATTGGAGAGAGATTAGGGGCAGCTGACGAAGTTTAATTGAACTTCTGGCAGCGTATCATTTTGATGAATCGCAACAATTATTCAGGGACGATAATTCTGCATATGCCGCCCCGAAAAACGGGGCGCCCCTACGTTTGGAGCTTTTTATTCGGGGCAGGTTATGCCTGAACTATGCCGTGGCAATGCTCCGGCGAAGCATGCCTAATTGCGAGTCGTGGCAAATTTTGTTTTCCGAGGCCGGCTGTGAAATTTGCACCGATGCGAAGTCAGGCTCGAAGTTCGCGAATGATTGATCATCGACCTTTATTCGCTCGATTTGGTCTAACGCCTGGCGCTGGGTAAAAAAGCACCGGAGGTTATTAAAATTTAGATTCAGTCATAATTCGCGCGAAATCAACTTTACTTTCGCGCTAATGAAATGAATATCCCATTAAATCTGGAATTGCATTCTTCGTTGGCACACAAAAATGCTAACTACAATGGGAATTAAAGAAATTTAAGTTTAAGTTTTAAGGACCCTTGTCACAACCAAACAATAGAAGTAGAACCGATAAAAGAAACAAACTTTTTGGAAACAATACAAATTGAAAGGGAATAAATTAGGACACGAAATGAAAATAACCTAACGAAGCAATCTTAAACTATATAATCAAACGGATAATGTAATGAATAATATTAAGAAAATTGTTATTGATTATTGATATGAAAATATGACGTGTGATTTTTCCGGACGAAAAATGTTTATATGAAATTTCAGATCGATTAAAAATGTTTGTACCGTCGTTATGAAAGGCAAAAGTAATTGAATCATGCGGTACTATATGTTGCTTTAATAAATCCCTTCACTTAGTCCACACACTCGGCCAACAATCGGATCTTAGGTTACGGTATTGGAGTCTGTACAAGAGAGGGTAGGTGCGCGACGACGCCCGAGGAAATTTTCGTTAGACAGTTCGACAATATTTTCTTTCAATTTCATCTCCGGCGCAGCTGAATGAAACGACGAGTGAATACTCAACGGCGAGGGGTATTTACTGTTGGAAAATGCGAAAAAGGCTTATGAAGCAATAGCCATAATGCGAGAAGAAAAAATACGGGTTTCACTTGTCGACAATGGAACGAAATTTCTGCCAACTTTTTTAATAATGAGACGCCGTAAACGCGCTATCCCGAAATTACAGTTATACGTTAAACAAATGGCTTGATGTAAATTGAGAACAAAAATATACATATATATATATATACAGATATAAAAAATAGAGGGAAAAATATCAATTTTCGAATAATTTGATTGAAGCTTGTTTACAGGCAATAAACGTTAAAAACTATTTTCCAATCGGATCAAAGAATTAATTGAAGTGCAATTTACAAATTTTACAATTCGTCAGTCTTTGAATGACGTTAATTGAATATTAATTGAGCTAAAAATGTCTTTTCAATATTTGTTTAATAACAGATGCTATTTATATAATTCATTAACATTAATAAACGAAACAGAAATGTTTGAATTATTAATTCATTCGAGTTATAAACCGATTTAATTATTTAGTGTTAAATTTGTATGCATTTCCTCAAATTAGCTGACAAAAATTGTGTACCGTTAAATATTTCGTTTTTGCAATAACATTTTGACGATCTGTTACATTTAAACGAGATAGAACAATTTTTCTGAAAATATTATTATGTAAA
>JABFQA010002114.1:0-11923 GCA_022817065.1 Probaryconus sp. ZL-2020 | reverse complement strand
TTTTTTTTTTTTTTTTTTTTTTTTTTTTTCAAATAATAATTTGCAAATTGCAAAATGTTCGAATTTCTAAAATACCTCGAACTTTTAAAATATATTTTATGAAAGAAAAACATTTTAAAAAGTCCGCAATGCATTGGAAGTTTTTCTATTAACACAAGATGAATTTAAGCAGCGCTCTGAAAAAAATTCCATACTTAAGGTATTAAATATTTCTTGCAAATTCCGAGTATCGAGAAAAACTCTGGTTTCCCGGTATCAATATTCAATTAACATTAAAATGTCAGCTTTTTAAAACGCTATCCAAGACAAATTAAAATTCTTTTTTAAGCTCACGCCGCGCACTTTTTTCATTTTCTATGCATATTAACTTCATTATTTTTTCATTAATTATTAATACAATTTTAATTAATGAACAAACTTTTCATCGTTAATTAAAATTGTGCAAAAAAAATCTAAAAGAAATTTTTGTTTTCAATGTGAATATTAATTTTATTGTTCGTACAATGTAATTTTTACAATTACATTTTAATTAATTGAAAACAAACATTTGTATGATTTTGTTATTCGAATGTAATTATTGAGTCTGAAATTTTCAGGTGCATATGATAAATTTTGCGAAAATTCGCTATGAAAATTGTATATTTTTGAACGTTAATATTTTCACCTCATTCTCTGTGTTTCCGTTACCGCAGTGACGCTTAAAAATTGACTCGTGCGAAAAATGGTATTGTGTATGCTTGTGTCAATCATTAGACGTCAGATTGTATTTCGCTTGTTTCGTAACCGTCTGTACAGCCCTTGCACTGTGACGTGTGTCATTGCGATTTTCGATAAGCAACCTTTAGAAATATATTGATATTTATAAATATTAGCCAAATTTTCAAAAAAAAAAAAAACTGCTTTTCCTCCTCATTTTCCATCAGGTTTAAAACATTTTTGCATTTGTACCAAATTCGTATATTCATTTTTTTTTTTTTTTTTTTAACAAAGTATGCAAAAAATTCTTATCATTTAAATTTCATTGAAATAATTGAATGTGATAATAAAACTAATAAAAATGTGTATTTGTATGTTTCAGGTAGGTGAATTTTGTAAAGGAAGGGAAAATTGTGTAAGTAGTATGAATTGATGTTATCAAGTGAGCAATCATCTGATTCCAACTCTTAGTATTCCTCGGTAGCAATCAATAGAATGGTATCAACTGATGCCTAACATGATTCGAGCTTATTTTCATAATCACGTCAGCAACTGGGTTTGCTTTATTACTTCTTTGAAGCACTGTAATATAAAAATCCAATTTCTTAACTCATCTTTAATAGTTGTCGGAAAAGCATTAGAGCTGCAGTAGCAGCTACTGGCTTTTGTGCTATTATAAATTGCATTCGTGAGGTCTGGCAAAAGCAGTAACAAAAAGATAGACGCTCGGTTAACTCTGGCTCGCTGTAACACGCATCCGAAGAATTCGTGACTGAAATATTGATCGTTACTTTGCATGTAAAAATAAAACATAATGAAATAATCGATTTTATAAATGAGCTACCAAAGAAGTTACTTAAGATAAAAATATCGCCATGTTAAAATGAATCAGGATCTAATATGAAGGTCGACAAGTTAAATTGAAGGGAACGTTGATATTCATGATGCTTGGGTATTCAGTTTCTAGTGCAGATTGCGACTCCGAGCAGCTATTTACTTTCGATTTTCGCAATGATAAAACCGAGTGGTTAAATCCAGAGAAAACTGTCTCAGCCTCGTAAAAAGTTTGACTGCGAAATATTTTATCACGAACAGCTGATCTTATAGGATGACGCCCTTCTTCCTTATAAAAATTCACGCACCACAAACGTTTTTATCCATTTGATTTTCAAAATTATCTTTGGCAATGATTTTTTTGTCTTCATCGAAAACTCAGTAAGATTATAATTACTTAATGATTTCAAAAATGAATAATAATTGAAAATCAATTTTAATTCAAGACATTTTTTCAATTTAAATTTAAGATTCCTTACAAAGGTAACTGATAATAAAAATTATCAGGAATTTATTTTTCCGCGTTATTTAACAAAACTGTTAATAAATTCATTAAATGGGTTTTCTATTGAAATAATGATAATGAAGAATCGCTGAAAAATACTAGTTCCCTCACTGTGAAATTTAGTTAGAGATTTCAATCGAAATCTTATTAATTTGAACAAAACTTTACGGCACTGCAACTCCATCATGGATTTAATCAATATTCGTTTGAATTAAGAGAATTAGCTTTGAGCATATACGCTTTAATATATTTGATCTTTTATATCTGCCAACTTAAATGTTACTGATAATAATGTGATGTGAATAATTATGGCTATCTTGAAAGATTAATAGTTAAATTATAATCCAAAATTAATGTTCCAATTCATTATTCAGTAAAATTAATAACATTTTTTATCTGTTATTCAATAAATAATTTCGTAGTTTTGTTAGTTTTAAAATGAATAATATTCATCGACTTTGCCGAAATTAAAGTTATGCACATTTCAGAAAGACATTCTACTTGTTATAATGTCAGATGAATTGATATCAAAACGTAGGTATAACTATTTTTATGGCATGCAATGTAACGACTCCGCAGTCGTATCTTAATGAAAAAGTAAATTTGTTCTTTTAAAAAAATTAATGGAAAGCTATTTCAGTTTCATAAAAATTTAGATGATATTTTATATAATTACATAGAATATAGTTGATTTACATGAATGATTAATTAATGTTTCAATCTTCAAACACATCAGGCCATAACGAAGTAAAATCTTGCAACGTCTCATAGTACACATTTTTTAACCAGAAACTAATCTTATCATTGATTATTTCATTTTTCATCATTAGACTGGCTTCGTCGTTTTCATCTAAAGTTATTTCCAAATATTCTTCGTCTTGCAAAGGGTCCCATGAGTCCAAAGGCAGATTGTCCTCAGGCCTAGGACTTGGATCACTGAAGTCAAAATAGTAATAATTATTAAAAAAAAATATATGTATATTTCAGATGAAAAAAAATCTTTACCCATATTTAGCAAAATTTGTCCATAGTGTCGTAAAAACTCTTAATAAAGTTTCTTCTTTTGAATTGGGATATGGTACGTTATTAATTAATTTGTTGTAAAATAAGTAATTCATTTCGTCCCCATGAGCTGCAGCTAAATAAAAAAAAACAACAATAGAATTAATTATGATTGTAAATTTTTGTCAACATAAAATAAGAGCATATTAAAAAAGTACTGACTATCTGGAACAGGACTCGTTCCTGGTTCTCGTATTTTTGGGGTCCTGTAGCTGTATAAATATCTGTATATATTACATTCTGTTCTGTACGATATTACTTTTGATCCCATTTCAAAGCCAACTTTAACATATGAATCACTGTATAACTGAAATACAGAAAATTATTCTAAAATACTATTTATAGAAAGTTACAATTAATTTAAATGCTATGCGTTAAAAACTTATACAAAATAAAGCAAGGTGAACGTACGTCAATAACACTTTGCCTAGAATCATTAAATTCCGTACTGTTATCTGGATAAAAATATAGTTGACAGATTTTATCGGCAAGGTTAGTTCTCTGGTCACTTGTAAAATTTACAGCAATTGGAATGAAATCTTGCATATGTTGTTCAACCCAGTTCAGACTACTGACGAAGTTTTCTAGAAATTAATTTCAATTATTTATGAAATAAATAGAAGGCGTAAACATCATAATTAATAGATCAAAATGACTAGATAATACTTTAACACATATTTTATATTTTTATTTCAAATCGGGGTTTCACAAATATTACCATCAACGAACATTGAACCTTCATCTAGATTAACTCCAAATAACATTGGGACTGAAGCTATTTCACCGATTTTTAATGTGGTTAATGGAAAATCTGGAAAAAATTTTTCAAATCCATCTATCGTAGCTTCTACAGATGGTGCAAATGCATAAGGATTCTCAGTTACTGGGTCCTACAACATACATTTTAAAATATTCTGAAACATTTTAGTATATTTATGAAATAAGTGTGTTATTAAGTATGTTGTCTTGTTCTACCTGCATCATTGTAACTTGATAAGCAGCTTTAAGAATCATGTCATTTGGCAGTTGTCTAATAAAATCCATTACTTCAAAAGTGTTTTTTGGAGTTGTGAAATAAAGTGCTGAACTTAATCTCATAACTACTTCAAGAGGATTAAGAACAACGTCTCTTAAGACCGACATTGTTGATTGTTGAATGATTCCAGCAAAATTTCCTGTAATAATTATTATTAATTTTATTATTAAAATTACGCTAGTATTTTTTCAATTCCTATAATATTCGTTAACTTTACAAAACAATTTATAATATTTTTACCTATAGACATGGGAGACATTGCATGCAATTCAGCAGATTTAGCTCCATCGCCATTACCCATTAATATAATCCTGTCTGGATCTCCACAGAATTCTGCAATATTCTTACGAACCCAACGTATTGCTATAGCTTGATCTTTTAATCCAGCATTTCCAGGAGAATCTTCGTTCAGTGTATTTATGAATCCTTAAGCAAAACGAAATATAGGACTTATTACATTATTCAATTAATTATTTAACTTTCTAATTCTAATCAAGTTTTTTACGATTAAGAATTTTTCTGTGTCTTTATTTTTTAAAAACGATAATTTGTTATACCAAAAGGTCCCAATCTGTAATTGAACGTAACCACTATAACATCATGTTGCAATAAAAAGTCTGGTCCAAAATTGTCTTGATTGCCAGAACCAAATTGGTAGAAATTACTGTCATGAATATACATCATCACTGGCATTTTTTCGTTTTGATTGTTTGCTTCAGTGTCACACAATCGTCTCGTGTAGATGTTTAAAGTAAGGCAATCTTCGTGCCCTATGACCCTCAATCTGTCTGAGTTTTCAAATTGAACACACACAGGCCCATGAAAAAGAGCTTCTTTGAGCCCCGTCCACGGAGTATCAAACAGAACTGGCATCTTAAAATTAAATTAATAAATATAAAAAAGAAATAATTACATTCATGAAACAATTAATTAATTTACTTACATCAAACTTTTTATAACCACGAATTGATTCAGCATATGGTACACCTTTGAAAGAGTAATACGTAAAGTTTGCATACGAATTGGCATTTTTGTAACCTTCCATTTGACCTAATCGTGTATTTGCAATTATTGTATCTTCGTCTCCAAAAATTATTTTTACTTGAAGAAACAATATAATTCCCATCCATGACCAATTTAACACTCTCATTTTGATGTGATTAAAATTGCTTAATATGCCTTAAATTTAATGACAAAAATCAAAAAAAGATAAAAATACAGTTCAAATTCAGTTTTTCAGTAAGTTTTAATTTGCAGCATAATATTTACATGAAATTAGACAAATTTTTTAAAACAATAACTGTAGTAATTATTAAATACTGATTGCAATTTACAAATGACTATCCATGTATATATAATGATAATAGAATAAATGATAAGGTACAGACTTTTAAATCTACATAATAAATACAATTCAAATATTATAGTGTGATTTAAATATGGCCTTGACAAATTTAGTTATCGACAAATGAGAATTTCTAATTTATATTTTACAAATTAAAACGTATGACGAAGTAAATATGTATGCCCTTATAAACAGAGTTAGTTACTGCATAAAAAAATTAATTAACATTTTTTCAATGTATTGGTTTTCATCTTCTAATTTTTGAACTTTCTATTTTTAAATCACTCATTGCGAATTTGTTAATTTTTATATTGAATTATTTATAATTTCATTTATCTAATCCATTTATTATTTTACATTGTAATATATGCCAGTAAAGTGCTTTATTCATTTCTAAACTAGAAATTTTCATAATTATCAAAATAGCTTTGAAATGCAATTTTTAAAAATAAACTGCAAGGATTGAAATATATAATATGATGTAACTATCTACAAGAAAAAAACTACGTATAAAATGTTTTACATTTATTTAAATATAAAATGATACAATTTTTATTATTCTTATACCGTTAAAATGATGTATTGCAAAACATAGCACAGAAGTTTTTGTATAGAAATATTGCCTAATGCTGTTATACTTTAATAAAGTGAGATTTACTTCTATACATTTGTGTGGTATTTTTTAAATACACCTATGTAAAATAAATTGTATACATAAAGATAACAAATTATGGAAATAGATCCGAATAAAATAGTTAATGAGAAAAAAATGTAACAAAAACCATATGAAAGTAATACATGCCATGTTTCATTAACTTCCATTGCTTAAAATAAACTTTCTTTAAAAAATAGAAAGTACCATATTTTGTGCAATTATATTTTTATCCAATAGAAATACTTTCTTATATATTGTATATCTAAAAAAAAGAGCAGTTATACGGAATACAAATTACGTTCAATTATTATCGAAAGAAAAAATTTTAATAATCATTTCTACCTTCAACAAAGAAATGGTCATTTAAAAAATCAGCAAAATGAAAGTAATTCTCCTCTAATGGTTATTGTTAAAAAAAAAAACATTCGTTTCCTTAAACGACATAAACTTAAATAACCGTGTTAACATTTTCTCAATGACTGCTTCATCATCATTAATTCTCACTACACAATTCAGATTAATAAATCATAGCACCAATTATTTGTAATATATTCAGTGTATTTAAATATCTGTTTTAACCAGTGGTTATTTAGTATGCAAGTAACAATTGCATCGCTGAAATTATCATACTTACAGCCTCTTTCTCAAGAGAATACTTAACACCAGGAAAACATTAGTTATAATAATAATAATTTTTCTTGCACAAGGAGAAAGTTATTGTCCCATATTAATTTGTATGGTTCCACGTGCGAAAAATCCATATACTTATAAATAATGCTTTTCTTTAATAATACATATCAATACTGAATTTATTTTGTTTCATTGAAAAATAATAATAATAATGATAACTGATGCAACCATATTTATGTTTTGTAACGTTAAATCCAGATTCATTGTTAATCCTTTTTTATATTTGGAACAATGTAATATTCAGTGGATCTGCTTCAATCAGTTTCGCAACAATACCTACATTTTTAAGCAGTGTAAAAGCATTTTATTCCTCTTCTCTTACATTATTCCACTTTCAAATAATGGAGGTTTTGAGCAACTACCATAAGTCAATATTCTCTAAAAGTCGACAAAAACTTTCCTTGTTTCATCCATGACCATAACTGCCCAGCATCTCGGTATATGGGACATTATTACATTATGGTACACTCACCGTAATGTAATAACCCGAATTGTGAAGTAACTGAAAATTTTCTACGTCGAGTTTATGATAAAATTGTTAATTTTATTTGTACTATCTTTTAATTTTTTTTTTTTTTTTGCATTAAATGTATCTCTTTGCGTGTGTGATAAATTTTAAATGTTCATAATTTTCTCAACTATATGGATTAATGATAATTATATAATAATTAAAAAAAACATATCTTCATCAATAATAAAATCACTGTACTATCTTCAAAAATTATATAATTAAATCATGTAAATAGTGTGTAATAATTTCTGCTGCAAGTTGTTTGTACATTATACAATTAATAGCTTACACGAGTGTCTGAGAAATGTGCCATGTTTCTAAGGAACCATCAATTTCTCTAAGTAAAATCACGGGTAATGGTCGATGGTAATTACGTGCAATTATGTGTAACTTCTCTGTTAAAACTGAGTTCAGCCCTGTTATAAAACTCCAAGCAATTAATGTCACATTAGCTGACAGTTTCGTGAACGGAGACAAAATTTACAAGAAAAAAAAAAAAGAAAAGAAAGAAAAAAAGTCTAAACCAAAACCGAAAGAAAGGAAAGAAAAAAAAAAGAAGTGCAGCAGTCCAATTATTTATTCAAAAGCCATAAGGCTTTCGAATAGATTAAGTCGGGTGAATGCTTTCAGAGACACGAGAAGAAATAGTCGTCCATATCAGAATAATATCGGACTAATTTATTCGTCACGATTGCAGGTTGCGCGAGCAAGATAGATCCCGGAGTTATCTGCATTCGATCTATCGAAACTAGATCGGCAAGAGAACGTCAAAGTTGGTTTCGCAAGATCGCGTTTGTCCGATGCGCTCGAGCGAGCCTTTTTTTAAAACGCGCGCTTGTGCTTCACGTGCCTAAGAGTTGTGCGAGCGATGCTCCACTTACGCTCAATGAATTGAGCGTTGCTCCATCCCGGACCAAGCGCATATTACAACGCTGCTTATGAACGACTTTCCATTTCAAAATACACTTCATAAAAAAAAAACGCGGAAATCTTTCGTGGAAATTAAATTTCATGTACTTGAGAAGTAAACGCTTGTTTCGAGAGAAGAAAAATATAATCGTGGCTAAATGAATGGAAACCAATTTCGTCCTTCTCAACCAGTAATTGCGAGAGCTCAATACTCGAAAAATTAATACTACTTACGACTGGGTTTTGTCTCATTAACGAACGCGACGATAAGGTTTCATGTCATTTGATTTTCAAATAACATTTTGACTCGTCCTTCTTTGTCAACGACAAATTTATAATGAGACTTCTGAAGAAGAGTGAAACCGAAACCTTTTCGTGATGATCATTTTTAAAAGAACGACATTTCGGTATTTATTTGAAATCAAATACTAGATCCCAATTACAACCTTGTTGAATTTTGAAAACACCCTGTATACTCAGAACACGAGTTTGTATTTAGTCAGTAAATCAAGCTTTTACATTTACAGCGTTTATCTTTGATTTACTTGAGATAATAATTGGGCGAGGCGGAACAGAACCGTATGTTGCTTTTATGCCACATGCTTTTATGCTTTTATGCTACACTTCAATTTGTCTAAAGTGTAACTTTAAAGATTACATTTGCATTCATTTCAGACATACTGACATATTTGTTATTAATTTATCTTATTTCATGGCTTTAAAAAAGTCATTTATTTTTTTTTTCTCTCTCCAGATCTAACATTTTAAAACAGAAATATTTCAACCACCGGAGTTATGGAGGAAAAATAATAAATGACTACATGAATTATAATAAGGGCCAAAAAGAATTGCTCTATAAAATAGCGTTTATCAACAAAGAAACTTCATGATTGGAGAATATAAGTTATTCCCACTCGTGACAGCGGTATATATCTACGATGGAAACTAAACTAGATGACGTGAGTTCGGCGCGTGGGAAACAAACTTTACTGCTCTATAGTCACATTGGATCATGCTCGACATTTGATAATAACGTATTGGACATACCCATTCGTCGATATCAAATACTTCGGTTATTTACTTTACATATATATAATATATATTTATATATACTATATATATTTCGGTTTAAGCCGACTTAGAGATCTTAAAAGTACTCTATTTTCTATTCTAAATCAAATAAATCTTTTTTTTTTTCTACGTATTTATTTTGAAGATTCATATTTTCCTAACAGATATGTAAATCTATTTTTTTGAAAAGTGACAAAAGGCTATGAATTTAATGACGTATACGTTGTGTATATTAATTGAGATATATATATATATATATATGTATATATAGATATAAATATATATGTATGTCGAATTTAATAACGTTCCTATGGACAGGCGAAAAGCTTCTTTATTTACTTCGGTTTTTCATTTAGAACATCGAGAATGAAAATTTCACACGATATACGTCGAATCTAATAACATCCATTTGACCATTATTAGATCCGACATGTATCTCTATTAATCGAACAGTCAACTATAACCTTACGTCGATGATGGCAGTGTAACAAATATCATTTTTACAGTGGTGCAAATGGCAATGTGCTTGAAGTTTCCATCGTTGGTTATCAACTAATTTCGATAAATCATATATTCTTTGAGTTTACGTGATTTATCTGGATCATCAAAATTCATTAAAATCAACGTTCAGGCATATTAAATTGCATCAGAGATTTTGTAATTGCGTTCTCTCTCTCTCTCTTAATTTGTGCTTCAATTCATTTTAGAGTGCACTAAATTTCTTTTTCAAGTTTGCAATATTTGTAAAACGTAATAAATTAATTAAAGATAAATAATTCATTGAAAAACATGTAAAAGAAATTTTGAAAGTACCTTAGCTTTCTAAACGGAATTATTTTAGCGCAAAAAGGATTTTTTATTGTGAAAAGAACAATTGTCATTTTAATCTTATCAAAAAGAATCCTTTTCATACAAAAGGATTTAATCCCCAAAATGAAGATCCTCTTTCGTTAAGATTATTTCTTCTAGTTGCAAAATAATTCTCTTCTTATAAAACATTAACCTCTTTAATTTTCATATTCGCATACTTTCATATTTTTCCATTTCTACAATTTCCACACGTTAATGTCTATTACTAATTTTCTTAGTTTTTTATCAATTACATTCCTAAAAGGAATTTCTTAGAAAAACATAATTTGCATTAAAACCGCATAATGTCATTGTAAATAATAATTACACGCACTTAGATAAGCAGAAAGTGGTGTTGCTGTGCTTGTAATTAGGTTACAAGGTTAGACCACATTAACAATAAGACTACTACGTGTATTTGCATTTATTTAGTAATAATATTGCATTCAAATTCATCTGGTGTTTGGTATGGGCAAATGCAAATGTTATCTCATCTTGTGCAGAAAATTACACGTAGAGGAATTATTGAGAAAGTCTTCTTTGTTCGCTGACGATTATCATCGCTTCGACGCGTTACAAATGACGTAAATAACGACTGAACTTTTGCAACAGAAATGGATTACACACTCAGTTATGTTTCCAGCTTAGTAATGCTGCGTTCAGAATGTTTATCAATTAGTTAATATATTCAGACACGTTGTTTTATCTCCAATTGAATTTAAACTGCATTTTCATCTTACGATGAAAGGATTCCCTAATTTGATTTCATATTATAATTTCACTACTACAATATAATTTATTGAGATAATGTGTAAATTCATTAAAAATAATTTCAGAAACATCATGTATATTTTTTAAATTAAATAATTTATAATCTAATGTCTAAATTTTAATAATTTATTTTCACAATTAAAGAAAGAAAAGTCGTTTCATCAACGAAACCTTGAAACATTAAAATTTTAAAACAATGGTATTTGATTTCCCTTTGTTTGGGTCATTTTCTTCATTTGTAAAAATTCTAATTGCTTTTATGATCTATTTCAATGTGTTAATAATCAGTTACGAATGCTTTTATTTTTGTTCGCTATTTTTGTTTTAAAGATAGATTTTTGGCCTGCAGAGATAAAGGATCATTATTAAATTGTATAAAGTTTACCTCTTTGACCTGCTATTATTATGAAAAATTTGTCTGTGATTACTCGATTTTAGAATAAATATATTTCTCGCAAAATCAGTGTAGAGTGAAAGTGTTAGAGTGAATCATGTTGTTGTTGTTGTTTTTTAAATGGACTCGGTCGTTAGAGTGAATCAAGTGAGTTTGTTTAAAATTGGCGTATTATTACAGCGAGAAAATTATGTAATATAAATGTTAAAGGTAACTATAAATTTTTTTTTTAATATATCTGATTTTATATTCATAGAATAAATTCATTTTTAATAATTTTTGGTATACATGAAATGCAAGTAGATTATTTTTCGTCAGGCAATTTCATTTGCATGTGATGTAATTCTGCTGACGTGAATGAATAGTTTCATTTTGCAACAAATAATTAGTTATCAGGAACCGGATGTGAGTAATTTAATCGACTGGTTTGCTTGCAAGAAACTTCTTTTGTTGGTTTTGTTGTTTCAATTTGAATTATTACTAATTTTCCTTTGTATTATAATCTTTTTCGTATCTATTAATATTATCAACTTTTCTTTTTTTTTTTTATTCTTTGTCTTCAGGAAAATTGACTCACTGACATTTAGAAAGAATA
>JABFQA010002113.1:0-11923 GCA_022817065.1 Probaryconus sp. ZL-2020 | reverse complement strand
AAGAGATTTAAAAAAAAAAAAAAACGAGTGTCAAGTTGCACTAGTTCAATAGCTGAATTATTATTAGCAATATTGAATATTTCCCTGACAAACCCTAATAAGAGATTGAATAATATACATTATTCATGATAATCAATCAAATCTTTTCACATTTACTGAGTGATTCAGATATTGCTATAAATACGCTATTTAATTAATAATTATTGAGAAAGCGCATTCTCGATCGTTATTCTAAACGGATTATACATTATGTTACAAAGTTCATAATTATTTGTCAAACGATCATTAAATCAAATGTTTAAGTAGGTTTTGAAAAGTATTATTTGAACATCCGAGCAGTAGTGAATAAATCAAGTCGAATGAAAATTGTGATGCAAAAAATTTGTTTCGTTTGCAAGAAAAACGATCTGAACAAAATAATAAACTGTTTATTCCGAAGGAAGTGGTGATTTGAATGTGGTTATATAAGCATTGTTTCGAATTATATATATCACGATCTTGACTTAGGATGTTTGATTTTTAGCTGAGATAGGGATACCCCCAGCACCTGCGCTGGTAGCGGATTCATTGACGGCCACTTCATTGAGACTCGAGTGGAAAGGAATTGACATCAAACGACGTGGTGGTGGCATATCATACTTGGTGCAATGGAGATACGAAGAAATGGCAGACACATGGCAATATTGCAGGAACCAATCGTGGGGCGAGGACGATCAGATTCTCGTCGAGAATTTGCAGCCTTACACAAAATACAGAGTAATGATTATTTTTTAGAATTTCATCGAATTTCAGTCGACGAGTAATGATATTCACTGAAGAACCTTTAGAAATCGTTCAGAGAATAATAATAAATTCAAAAATATAACGCAACTCTCTTATGTCAATCTGCATAAAATTAGCCTTGATTAATCTGTAATTGCCGTAGCAAGGGTTGCTCGAAATGAAGTCACCATGAATTTAGACTTTTTAAACCTCTTACTTCTTTAATCATTCTTTGTTCCAGCATCCTACACAAATTAAGACAGTACTATCATTAAGAAATATTAACCCATTTCACCCCCCCCACGCTTTTTGATTGTCAAAAATAAAGCATCACAAAAATAAAAAACAGCAAAACTAGAATGACTTTCTTTTTATTTATTCACTTTTTTTTTTTTAATTTCGTAAATGCAAATTTATCAAATGTAAAACATTTTGAAGGTAAACTTTATTTAACGGAAATTATCATTATCTCTCAATTTATTGTGAAAAACACACATCTCTCAATGTGTGTTTTACGACGATTTTCAAATTACTAATTTTAAAATAAAATAAACATATCGTACAAAAAGGCTTATTGACAAAAAGACTTATTGTGTAACACACGTTACGCAATTTATTTCATTGAATAGTACTCGAAATACATTTTCATACGATTTACGTAAATTCTCGGAGTTCCGCTCAATTAACTTTTTCGAATTCATTCTTATTAACATTTTTATTTCACCGTTTTTGCCGATGATAAGTTACAGGCGTACAAATTGTAATTTAACTCGTGATAACATTTCTACGTTTCTAATGAGGCTATAGAAAAATTATCTTCGTGATTTCACGACAGTACGTTGACATAAACTGTTGGGATTTAACTTTTCAGTTTCGAGTGGCACTTCTTTTAAAATCAACCCAACACAACACCGAGCCAATAGTATCAGCACCGAGTGTTGTGATATTAACTCTGGCCGCTGGTCTTCCTGCATCTGCACCGGTAATTGTAAGAGCGGCAGCAGTTGACAGCTGTCGTGTATCAGTGTCTTGGGAACCGGGACCGTTCCCAAATGGGCCACTTTTGTCCTATGTCTTACGACTGCAAGGGGCTGAACACTCCCAGCTTAAGGTACACGCCACGCCAGAAATGAGCTCAACAATATATTTAATGTTATTTGTCTCCACTTATTAATAGTTATTGCATTATTATTAGTCATGCATATCCATGCTACATTCTTTGTACTGCTGTAAAATAATATCTGCTACAAGTACTTTGTGTTCGTTGATTGCTTAATTTTCTGTCCAATCAATTTTTTAAATTTTCTATGTGTTATAACAACAATGCTGGTTCGACAAGGATTCCCATATCTCCTGTTGCTTTGCAGAACCTCGTGCGATTATAGATAGCTGTAGTATAATAATGTGTACGTTTACTTATAAAAATATCTAACATGAGAAATAATAAAATGAAAATGAAAGATCTATAAGAAATGAGATGAACATTAATCTACAGTACTGTAGAAGAGTTAATAGATAAAAGATATAAGTAAGCAGGCGCATTAATGTTAATGGTATCGTTATGTAGAATTGCCTATTTCTATTTGCGAATGACCCCTTCTCGTATAATATTATATTATATACGTATCGCATGCCAACCTATATCAGCAAGTGCTTCCATAAGTCATCGCTATAATGACTCCAGCGTAGATATGATATAATGTAATCACAATCATCATTAAATCCATGCGTTACTCCGATGTCTAACATTTGATCTTGTCACTTGTACGAACCAGATTATAAGATTACGATTCTGGCATGGCGTTCTATCCTTATCACCTGGAATCGTGAAATATCTACGAGCCAACATTATTAACATGGCATGCCAGAGGTATCGATTATCTGTAAACTTTGCCAAATAATAAAGAATGTATTATCGATCTAGGATATACCGGCGTCAGAAAATACGGATCATTACATGTTTCAAAATCTCGAGCCAAATGTCAATTATTCCGTGAGCGTCACAATGAGGAACGGCGTCGGAGAGGGCCCTCCGGCTATTAAATACATTTCCACTACACCAGAACCCGCTGGTACGTAAATTATTAATAAAACAGCAACATTTTTTTTTTTCACTTACTTTTACGAGTATTTTAATGAACCAATAAAATTGTTGGAAAGGATTGTTGATGAAATGGATAGACCCACTTGTTGCAAAAGTCCACCTTTATAATTTGTATTTATTGCTATACTAAAAAAACAAGGACAAGCGTGGGACGTCTTACGAGTTATGTCGTACCGAGATTAACTAGTTGTGTTATACGAACATCTTCAAATATGAACAAAAAGGATTTCAAAACGAAACGAAACAGCTGCGTGCCCCAATTGTGCATGCAATTTTTTTTTTTCACTCTCAGACTATAGTTTTTATTAAATCTAAAGAAGTTTATTTACGAAACAAATTCATCGTCAAATAAATAAGATCAAGGGGGATTTTAATTAATAAATAAAATGTTAAATAAATAACTTTTCCAGTGAAAGACACTCAACAGCCAATTTTAATCCTCGGGGGCGAACACGAAGTGATGAAACAAGGTGCTGACATGCTCGATGAGCCAAGTATAATTTACCGCACGGCGAGTACCATTCGCGGTGTCGCAATACACGTAGCTTCGGCTCAACTATTTATTTCCGATGCAACTGGTTACGTGTATCGTGCGTCCATCATTGAACCATTTCGTCCGACAATGGTACTCAATTCAAACCAAACGAACTTCAAGCCATTAAGCTTATCAGTAGATTGGTTGAATTCGCATTTGTACGTTTTGGGAGAAGTGAAGCACGCGACGACAGTTTGGCAAATTGCAAGATGCAACTTGGACGGACGAGATTTAACCGTTGCCATGGCTGGCTTTGTTACTCGGCCATCGCACATTGAAGTGGATCCTTACAACGGTTACCTCTTTTGGGTGACGCGCGGTGGACTTTACAGATTGGATTTGGCGGATATTAGCAACGGAGTTAAACACGAGGCAAACAATTAATAATGCTTTGAAATTAAATTAATTATCAGATAAATTTCTATTTGATAGATATGCCGAATGATAATATTAATGTTTTTAGGTTCAACCATATCTGATATTGGAGGATGCAAATTTGGGAGCTTTTACAGTGGACCATACAAATTTCCGATTGCTCGTTCCTCATCACGTAAGAAACACAGTGTTGTCTGTATCATTGGACGGACGAGAGGTGATAGATTTAAGAGCCAATACGCAACAGCCGAAATTTAGAAACGTCGTTTCACTTGCAATGGCCAATGGTTTATTTTATTGGACTAACGGTGACGAAGTTTTAACAGAAGGATTTCATTCGGGCAAAAATAAATACTTTCATAATGCATATCCTGACAGGTAATTGACATAGTTTAAAAATTGTTGAAAGTTTAGTTTAACTATTATTGAAAAAAAAGAAAAAAGAAAAATTAATAAATATTGTTTTCGCGTTAAGATCTGATGGATCATTCGTGAGCGTAAACGTTCTTATGGATGCCAGTCAGCCAGTTCCTGTGCCAGTAAATCCTCCAACTGGCGTTCAAGCAGTATTAGGTGCCGAACGTGCCAAAGTTTCGTGGCAGGCTCCGCATTTGTTAGGTGGACAGGGTAAAGGCGCGTGGCAAAATTGGAATTACGAGCTGGAAATTCGAGACGAATCGAACGGCGAAACTATTCATCAAACAAACATTACTGGCTCAACGCACACTGTTTACAGTTTACGAGAACGCTCCGGATATTTAATTAAAGCTGCAGCGTACACGTCCTCGGGTAGGGGACCCTGGTCGACTGAGTTTCGTGGGCGTACTTTAAGGTACACCATAACTTTTGTTATGGTTTAATCAAGCTCAATGAAGCTGGATTAAAACCTCTTAAAATATATCAAAGTGTAACATTTGTTTCTGAAATATTAAAGAAAAAAAAAAAAAAAAAAAAAAATTAATTCCTTTAATTGCAGAGATGGATTGCACGGCAATATTTTATGGTCTTCGAATGAAGGATTATTAAAAAGCGATGTTACCGGAGAAAATATTGACACTCTCATTTATAAAGCCAGTTTAAAAGACGCTGAAAGCGAGTATCATATCGTCGACGTCAGTTGGTTTAAAGACGTATTGTATTTAGTTGGAAATAATTCAGCCCTTTATCAATATAATACGACAAATCATAAAAAAACGAAACTAAATATCCATTCAGTTGGTAGCGTAGCAGTTGATTGGATTTCAAAGAAACTGTATTGGGCTAATCCGAAACAACAAATTGTAAGAAATATTTATACTAAAAATAAAACAAGAATGTTATCTTTCAAAAATATTATTCATGATTTTCACAATTAAAGTCAATTTATTCCCAGCCATATGTTCTAATGCGAATCGTTATTATCTTAGATAACAAGAGCAAATCTCAACGGATCTCAGCAGGAGCCGATGTCAATATTAGCTATTGTAAAGGAATTGTTAATTGACTCTTTAGAAGCTTACATATATTGGTCGACAGGACATGCAGTAGAAGTAGCGCGTCTAAATGGTCAAGATCGACGTTATTATCATTCAGATGAAATTTTCAATGGAAAGCAAGTTATGGGCTTAACTTTGGACACAGAAAATCGTTACGTCTATTGGATCGTCAGAAGTTACGAAAGTGGTTCTATAGTTTATCGTGCTCCTACGTCCGAAAGAATTCCTATGAAGCACAAAATCATTTCAGAAAAGGTGATTTACATTAAATATATATATTTTTTACATAAATTTATTTTTATTTCATCAATATATTTTTATATCTAATTTTCACAGATGTCTACTTTACAACATCCAAACATTCAAGGTCCTTTGTGCTATTTTTCCCAACACCTGTTATGGTTACAAGATGATCAGAACGCTGTAATTGGTGATTTGTCGGGACAGAATACAGCAGTGATAAACGGAATTACTTTATCAGGTCTTCATATGGTTGCCATAATGGATCCAGCTTTGCATCAGTATCCTAAAAATTTAACATCGGATAACATAAAAGTATTGCCAAACGCTGTCGATCTCGATAGCATCAGAGTCCAAGGCAGTTGGAGAAGCTTTAATATCTCCTGGGATCCGGTGGATAATATTAATTATGGCACTGTATTTTATGAAGTGAAATTTGCCGATTATATAAACACTAATTCGAACCCAGCAATAACCACCGAGACATCGATTCCTTACAATAATTCCGAACAAATAGTACCGTACTCTGTTTTGGAGGTCAGCATCAAAGCTTTTACTTACTGGGAAGCCGCGCATCATTCACGCAAAATTTTAAGATCACCTCAGAGCGTACCCAGCCAGCCCATAAATCCTCGAGCCTTTGTCGAGTATCATACAGAACCACTAAGTGAAAAAGTTGATATATTTGTCATTTTTCGGTAAGTGAAAATTTTCTTCAGCATTTGATAATTTCATAAAGATAAATATTACAATTTTGATATGTTTAGTTGGGATCCACCAGAGTTCACAAATGGATTAATTCTTGGATACATGGTTCAGTGCTGGTTCATATCGAGCAACGCCCAAATTCAAATTTGCGACACGATGAACGTGCCAATTTCGAATTTAGAATGCACAGTGCACGAGCTGCTACCAAACATGACATATTATTTTCAAGTTCAAGCGTACACCGAGGTTGGCGCCGGACCATATACTGACACCATATACGTTCACACTGCATACGAACATCCATTGCCACAATTGTTAGTCGCCGCTGGCGATTCAGTTCGAATATCTGATCTGGACAAACAAATAAATTATACAGTAACAAGACATATTGCGGTTGAAGTTACGTATTTGGCAGTGGAAAATAAAATTTTTTGGATCAATGAAATGCAAGAATTAGTGACTTCGGATATAAGCGGTTTAAATGCATCTAAAATACTTACGTTAAATAACACGGCTCAAAGCCTTTGTGTGGATTGGGTTTCGAGGAGTCTGTTCTGGACGGAATCAAGTTATAAAGAATCCAATGGAAATTACATTGTTAAATTGGACTTAACTGCTTGGGAAGCTGGATCGTTGCATTATGAAATCATTGTGACTAGAAACAGACGAATTGTGAATTTGGATGTATCGCCATTAACTGGGTAATTATTATCATTATTATTATAAGTTCTTTTGATAAAGAAAAACATTAAATGAATAAAGAAACTATAAATGTTTCCAAACTATTTTGTTTGTTACAGAGCATTGTATTGGGTGGAACTGACAAACAATGACCGTGGAGTTATAGTTCAATCAGATTTGTTTGGCGAAAATGTCAACCCATTCTTTAATCACATGGAAGACTGTTCCTGTCCTTATCATCCACCAGTACGTCCTGTAATATCTGTCGACAATACAGATCCACAGAGTCCAGTTTTGTATTGGATTTCCTTAGAAGGAGATTTAAACATAGCTGATATAGATGGATGTGTTTGTAACTTGATAATACCTCCTGGAGAAGACAAGGGTCTCCCTCCTAATTCCCTAACCGTAGACAAAGTTAACATATATTGGTCAAATTTTCTACAAGAAAAGATCTATTACGTAAATAAAGTTTACACTGACGAAAGCAATATTAAGGAATGCAGACTTGAAAATGCTCGCACTATCAGAGCTATTGGCAAATCGTTGCAACCGTATCCCAGTTCCGAGTGTTTGGTACCATATCAAATGCACTACAAAGTGGAAGAAATTTCGAAAACTGCAAACAGCATCACTGTGAAATTGCCTGGTCCAGTTTCACAATTTGGCTGTGAAAAGTACAATCTTCCTGCTACGTTATATACAATATACGTGTCATCATGTGCCGAAGAAGATTCCAACGAATGCGAAGACGACGAGAGACTGAAATTCCAAACGTACAACACTGAATATAAAGTCGACCATCTAAAGCCCTTTACGAAATATAAATTTTCTTTGACTTTGAGCAATTATTACGTAGATGCTGAATATTTAAATTTAGATCCGCACTCGAGAGTAATCTTAAGAACAGGCGCAGGAGCTCCGACAAAGCCGGAAAATGTCACAGTCCAACCGCTGACACCTACTTTGGCTGCGGTTCAATGGATGCCGCCGAAGATTTTGAACGCAGAAGCAGTCAGGTACGAAGTACACTGGCGTTCTGTTCGTCTTGTTAATGGGGTACGACCGAAGGCAGAACAATTAATAAAACACACCGAGCGACCAAAAAATGGACGGTATTCTGCAATGCTCAATTCCCTTCTGCCTGGTCAAGAGTATCTGGTTTACGTCAGAGCATATCCAGCTCATTTTAATGACACGTACAGCGAAAGTGACGAGCAAACTGTGAAAATGTATCCCGAACCCAACAACTTAACTCTCACCGGAGTCACTGTTAATGCTTTGAACGTATCTTGGATTCTGCAGGAGAACCTCATTACAAGACATATATTGCAGTACACCATTGTGGGCCTAGAAAAGTGGCAGGTCGCTAACAATTTCAGTATAAAAGGAAATGCCGTTGAGTTTAGTTTGCAAAATTTACAACCAAGAACTTTGTACAAATTTCGACTTTTGCTACGGTATAAGCATTATTCAGAAAATGTTATTATCTGGCCGGATGATGGAAAATTTACGTTTCAAACTCTCGGTAAGAATGCATCGGTACATTGCAAAAAGGATTAAAATATTATCTTTTGAATAACGCGTGTTTTTATAATTCTAGGCGATGTTCCGAGCGCACCTGGAATGCCGACAGTAACGAAACTTCGAAGTTCGGTGTTCCAATTAAATTGGGAACCAGCGCAAGCTCATGGATCACGAATTACATTGTATCGCGTCGAGGGTCGAATAATAGACGAAACCGAAAGTAATAAAAGTAATCGCAATGAAAGTGACAATTGGACTTTGTATTACAATGGTACGGATAATTATTGGATTATCATTGGTGACATGGACCACAAATATCGCTTCAGAGTTCAAGCCAGAAATGCATACGGTTTTGGCGTTTGGAGCAAAGAGAGTTCAATAATAGATTTATCTGATAACAATGGTGCAATGAAAGCGGCACAACAACACCTGGGCCTGACTCTTGGCCTCAGTGTTCCTGTTATTACGATCATGTTACTCTGCTTCTGTTACATTCTCTGCTGTAAGTAGTCTTTATCATTGGAAATCACTAACCCTTTAGTCAGTCGCAAACGACCGTTAACTTTCAACTTTGTTTCTTTTTTTCTTCAGCAGTTTATAAAAAACGTAAGGAAGACAAGAAAGCAGTTTTAACCCCCATCATTTCGGACGTCGAATTGGCGACTTTAAGAGAAATTCCTCGAGGAAATTTCGTTCAGTCAAATATCTTGTACGCTTCTGCGATACAAAACGACTCCGATGATTCTATGTTACCGAAAATACGTAGGGACCAAATAACGTTGGCTAAATTTTTGGGGAGCGGTGCATTCGGAGAGGTAAATTTCACAAAAAATAAAAGATGAACATCATTGTCAAGTAAATGATAAATAAATGTATTTCTTTCTTTTTCTTTTCCTTAGGTTTTTCAAGGAAATGCTAAAGATCTCGATGGACCAGGTATTACTCCTGTAGCAATAAAGACCTTGCGCAAAGGTGCAACGGCTCAGGAAAAAACCGAATTCCTTCAAGAAGCGAGACTGATGAGCCATTTTCGGCACAAGCACGTGCTTCGGTTACTCGGCGTGTGTTTGGACACCGATCCACCGTTATTAGTGTTAGAATTAATGGAAGCTGGGGATTTACTGAGTTACTTGAGAGCGAGTCGATCGTTACAACCGACTTCTCCAGCTGCGTTAAAATTGCAAGACTTACTTTCGATGTGCGAAGACGTTGCCAGAGGCTGTCGTTACTTGGAAGAGCTTCACTTTGTTCATCGTGACTTGGCATGCAGAAATTGTTTAGTTTCTGCGAGAGATCGCGAAAATCGGGTCGTCAAGATTGGCGACTTTGGCCTCGCGAGGGATATTTACAAAAACGATTATTATCGCAAGGTAAAAATTCAACTGTCTACGTTGGAGCATCCGCAGTCATTTTATAAAAATTTTTCATGTTTAATGATAATTGTGAATTAACAGGAAGGCGAGGGTTTATTGCCAGTTCGATGGATGGCACCAGAATCATTGGTTGATGGCGTGTTTACTTCGCAAAGCGATGTATGGGCCTTTGGTGTACTAATGTGGGAAATAACATCATTAGGACAACAGCCGTATCCAGCCAGAACGAATATAGAAGTTCTGCATCACGTTCGGGCTGGGGGAAGATTGTTAAAACCATTAAACTGTCCGCCAGTGTTGCATCAATTAATGCTAAGATGTTGGAGTTCAGCAGATTCTAGGCCTAGTTTTAAAATTATCTTGGAGCACATTATTAATCTTCGAAAGAACACAGAAGATGCTATTCTTAGTCCCGTTCACGCTGGTCATTATCTAGCTAGAAGAGGTAAGTAAATAATACAACATTTTCAATTATTCACTGCGTACCTTGGTTGCTACCTTTTTTTTTTTTTACTTGGTATTAATTCCAAGATGTACTTGGCTGTGATTAATATACTTGTTAGTTATAAGGAATTCAAGCTTCAATAATATAAATGTGATCATTGCATGGCTCGTGCTTGCAGGCGTCTCTAACATGGCTTACTTTGCTGACGAGAATCAAAATCATAATTCAGGTAGGTTCTCCGAAAAATTGCTTACTCTTGTTTGCATCTACGTTTGCAACCATCGCCAAGTTTGTCCATCGTCCAACATCGATAATTATTTATCTTTTGGGTATTACAGGTAACTCCTTAAAATCCAGTAGTTCAGAGGGAAGTCGAGACATGCAACCTTTCCTCAACGATTCCCAAGCCACCACTGCTGTACTTCAATCCGTCGAGGTGCCTAAATATCTGGAACTACTGGCAGACAATGAAGAATTCCTGACGCTATCTAATCCAATCAATGGTTACGAAGTGCCTCGTTCGTTATGTTTCGTGAAACCTGAGGAAGAAAGAAAAAAGATAGAGGAATCAGAGTCCATTAAATCAGAAGAACCAGGAAATGAGCAACAGTCTGAATTACAAAATAATAAAATGCGATTTAAAAGATCTTCTATAACCAGCTTAGATTTATTGGAATGTAAACGGGCATCGATATACAGTATAAGTAAAAAGTGCAAAACTTTGGACAATCTGAAGACTTCGAATTCGAGTACGAAGACAACGTTTAACAGAGATTCGTTGACGTCTCTTAGTGATTGGCGAAGGTATAAGAAAAATGTTGGCATTGGGGAAAGAGGATCAGAAACCAGTCTTGAAGGCAAGAGTAGCAGCATTGGTTCATCGACGAGTTTGGCTCCGTCCACCAGACCTAGTTCTTCCTTGATAAATTCACAGAACGCTCTTCCCACTCAAGATTTGCCCAATGGCAATATCGATAACTCCTGTTCCGAAATCAATCATTCAAAATCAACTTTGCCAAAGACACTGAAGACACATTCGAACTTGCAAAATGGAAAGGCAAATATACCGTTGGTCATTAACAATGCTCTTTTAAATTTGCTCAGACAAACACCGAGCATAGAAAATAATTCTGATATTGTCACGTATACGAATGTATCTTCAGATGCCGTTAAGGTCAATGGATCTTAATTGTGTTCAAGTCTTCTTTATTGAAAGTTTTTTTCTTTTCTGCCTTTCTATCTTTACGTGAATGTAATTAAGATTCTTTTGGTAAAATTACCGTTAAAGATAATCAGCAAAACTTCCTAGAAATAATAATTATGTCTGAGATAAAAGTGTCAGTGCCTTTTTGTACTTCGCTCGAGACACCAGTGTCTCTTGATTGTAATTCTAAAAAATCTATTCTCTGATTCATCACTTAAAATTTTGCAAGAATGATTAAATTTTGCCAATTATCTTTAAATAATTAAAATATTTCCTAAATCCATGACAAAAATGCAAACTGCATTGTGACTGCCATTTTCAGATATCCTGTACATATGTTTTCTATTCATTAATCATAACGTCATTCCGTAATCATGAATATTTCATAAATATTTGAATATATTTATTTAACTTAGTCGATAGTAAAACAAACATGAAAAATGAAAATTGTACAAATACACGTCACACTGTAACAACAGAGTGTGATCAAATGC
>JABFQA010002112.1:0-11925 GCA_022817065.1 Probaryconus sp. ZL-2020 | reverse complement strand
AAAAAAAAAAAAAAAAAAAAAGAAGAAAGAAAAAGAAAAAAGATAAAGAAAATTATGTATTAATAATTCCAAGCACAAGAAAGCAAATTAGAAAATAAATTGTAATCATCCCACACAAGTTGCTAATTATTGTCTTCCGTTAAAAATGATTGCAGATGAAACGTAATGTATTAAATATTTGAAAAATATACTGGTATATTGTGGCCTAGGGTGATACAAATGAAGATTGACATCGCAATCATCATAATGTAGTCATTAACTCGACGGTTTATAAAAAAAAAACTCGATCAGGAGGTCCAATCGAAATCATGCAGGCTTTTTTGTCGGTGCAATTTTAAGGCATTGTGCCGGCTCGATCTTCGCGCATCGCCGGCAATATGCCACGTCATTGTGATCACTGCGGGCGGGAAGTCCGATCTTCTTCATTGTCAATCCTTCAGCGACTTCCGCGCAATATTTATCATGAACTGAAGGTCGGAAAACATAATTGCCTTTGGCACCGTTATAATGACGTTTAACGGAATTAATTTCTTTTATTATTGAATAATTTGGGATATCCTTTAATGTCCCAAAGAAAGCTTAGGTATGAGAGTAATTTATTATATAGACATTATAGACTTTATGTTTCAAATTCTGTAAGTGTTAATGTTATTTGCAAATAATATTTAAAATTTTATATCTGATAATATTTATTGTTCCATGAGAAACACATTGCAGTTAATGATCGATGAGTGGTAAAACTAACTTTAGTTAATGCAGATCTAACGATTTAATGACTGCTGCCGTTGGCAGAGTGTAATTTAGCGACAACGTCATCGCTTTCGTGACTTGTGCATTTCCGTTTCATCTTCGATGATTTACGAAAAGAACTTTGCTAATTTCTTCAAAAGCACCATTTTTTCTCATTAGCGAAACAAAAGCAGACATCAGTAAAGTCTCTTATTAATAACCACTGTTTTAAAAACATTTTTAGTTTCATTGTTCCTTTTCAATTCAATCCTCTTTCAAATTGTTTTCTTTTCTAAATAGAAGAAATTAAGCAAATTCATACCATTTTCATTTTAATTTTATATTAATATAAAATTACGATATAAAAAAATGGGCAATAACTTTTTCAATCTTTGCCAATTATCCGCAATCGATTTGAAGTCATGGCCAGATACCAAACGTAAAAATATAACATATGTTAGAAACAATGAGCTTATTTCCACGCGGCAACCATAAATAACTCAATATCCACGTGTAACTGCTCGCCATGACTCAGATAATTAACAACGTACATTTTTTCAAGTCAGCAATATTTTTAAAAAGAAGTTAATGCGCCATTTACAATTCTATCCAAGCGGTAATATTCAGCCCGCGTGCGTAACTTGGTGAAATTGTTTCGCTTTTCGACTATTGAACATTCGCCAAGTTTTACTTCGGTTAGCTCATGTGCTTAAATTAAGGACTTAAGCAGCGAAATAGTAGCGAAATCGATCGCTCGAATTCTCCACAACGTATTGAGTAGTTCATTGCTTTCATGCATTTGCATGTTAAGCAGTCGCGTGCTTTCGAGTAATATCAGCGCCCCTGATACCATATACCTCGCAGTAAGAATGGCCTATCTAGCCATTCAGTCTTCGATATTGTGAACGCCGGGACACTTATAAATTGAGATTTTATCGCGCCCGGAGGATTACGAGAACTACTGGCCGAGAGTTCTGCGATACTGGCTTTAGTTACTTTACTTTTCTTAGCGATTTCTTACCTTTTTACTGGCAACAACATAATTTTTCCGGCTGTACAGAAACTTTTCAGATCCCGACAAAGATAGACGGCCTCTAGTTCGGACTCTCGCCGGGTATCGGCGAAGAGCTTATATTGAAAAACAAAACGTTCATTTAAGTTGCGCCGCTTTCCGAAATGGATTATGCAGCGCGCACACGACTGACCCACTTTCTTGTTAATTGGATTTCGCTTGACAATTATTGTCGGTCACATTCAGAAGCATGCTGCGAAGACAAAAGACCAGATAATAGATTCCCTCGCGGACCACGAGGAAATCTGGTTTCGACAGGTGAACATTGCCGGATCTAATTTCTCACAACTTTTTTATTTTACGACCGAACAAAACCTGCCTTCCTTCATCTTACGGAGTAGTCTATAAGGTCGGCTTCAAGTTGACATTGATTGGTTCTAGTCTGGCGTAATAATTGTCGTTACCTCAAATACGAAGACGGTTAGGATCAAACCCTGCGTACCAACTTTTTTGTTTTAACGTTCGACCTGTTATGTCCGACCTTTTTCTGTAGTCCATAAGGTGGTGATAGTAATTGTTCCCAGTCGATTTGAAAGTGGATAGGGAAAGGAGAAGGACAGGGAGGTATCGTGCATCGGGAAGGAAATAAAATGAGGGGGCCAGGGACTTGCATATTTAGTATTTAGGATTCGAGGATCCTTCAACGTCTCCTCCTTTCTGACGTTTCTCCTCTGAAAGGTAGAAACACCAATTTCCGAATTGCGAGCATTATTCAGTTCTGAGCATAATCGTGGCTTTATCAATAGGGGATCGTAACGAGTTCGAAGATAATGGCGCCCTATCAGTCTTTTGGTCGAGAAACAATGATGGATGTAGTACGTGTTTTCGTGCACCCGAATAACCGCGACCGGCTTCTCTTCAATCTTCACCTTGGTGGCAAAACCCCGCCGCTTGACTTCGTTTTATTTTTTTAATAACGTCACGCAAACTCTTTGTTTCGATTAGATGACCTTTAACGCTGCGCTCGATAATAGATTGCTTTTTTTTTTGGCGTTTCATTTTATTTCAACGTTCACCGCGTATTACAATTTCTTTCTTTTTTTTTTTTTTTGATTAAAAAAAAAAACTACATTTAACAGAGAAAACGAGTTTTGTTTCATTTTATATTTTCCTTTTATTGCGTATTATGCGACGTAATAGTATACGCTAAAGTGCGTTTGCAATTACACTTCCTTTTTTTTTCTGTCGTCATTGTTAATGATTAATCGAAATATTCTTTCACTGTGAATTTCTAAAAATTGGAAAATGTTACAAAGCAATAGTTACGTTTATTTATATTCGACTGAAATTCAAGAAGAATTCAATTTCAGTTCATAAACAGTCAATTAAGTGTACGATTTTTTTTCATCGCAATTGAAACGTCGTTACAATGGAAAGATATTTAATTTATTCGTTTGTTTACCGTTAAATTATAAAATTATTTAAAAAAAAAATTGCTTCTGTAATTGTAACACGTTATTGTTTGGTTTTATTCTTAAATTAAATAAATGTTTACTTTCTAGAAAAGAGAAATACTTTTTACATGTGTGATTTCAAAGACAATTACAGAGTTTAGTAAACCTAGTCTTCAGCAAAATTGGTAGCACATAAAATTGCATGTTTTCAAAGATTGAATGACGGTCTGGATAATGTGTAATCGAGAAAAATTTTTGAGCGAAAACAAGAGGGGCACTTTGTTTGCAAATTTGTTGAGACAATAGAGGGTTCGAATTGCCGTCAAAAGCTGGATCAGAAGCACTTTTCTAGCATGAATACCGTTCGAGTTCATTGCACGGAATAGTGCCTAAGCCGAAGAAACGCAAGCAGTAGTGCCACGGGAGCTGTGGCGGCAGACCGAAGAAAAAGACGGAAGGAAGCACAAGGAAGCGAGAACGAAGGAAGAATGTAAGAAAGGAATATTGCTTGGCAGAGGCGAAGGCGTTCCGAATGCAATCCACGTACCTACTGCTTTCAAATATTAATGTCACGTGACTTATTATATCCCAGGCGTGTGCGGTGAAGTGAGCCGGGTTGCCGCCATCATCCGTGCACTTACATCGCCTCCCTCAGTGTGAAAAGCACTCGTATCGTATAAACTCGCGGTGTAGCACCACTTCGGCGTGTCTGAGCTTGATTGTAAAATTTTCCGCGGCTCATTGTGGCCCGTTTTATCGCCTTCGTTGGGATAGAAAAAAGAAAAAAAAAAGAAAGGGGAACGCATAGGCCAGCCAGCCAAAGAGACCGAACGAAGAATTTTTTGAATTTCAGCGAAATGCCTCCGCTCGAGCACAAGACGCTTTTGCTACGCGTTCATTCTAAGGGGATTTGCGTTTTGATTTCTTTTTTTTTTTTTTTTTTTTTACAACACAAGGTCACTCATGCGTATTCGGAAAAGAACTGCTGACGTGGAGCTGGCCACTTGAAAATCCATCCGCTTGACATTTTTTTTTTTGTCGAACGAACCATCGAGCTCCTCGGAAATCGTACCAGGTGGTTTACGCAGCAAGAATTTAGGCATACTTCAGTCTGCATTCGAATGTTGTTTTAATTTTCAGCATGCAAAATGTTTGTTGTCTGATAACCTTCTTTATGAATTTTCCCCTGAAGCTAATTTTTTTTTATTTTGGTTTTTATGACGACTGGGCTTTATTTTATATTCCTGTGAACTAAAACTGAATGTTTTTAAAATCTACAAAATCAATTGATTTTGTACTATCAATTATAACCTACCGTTATCGATAAATCGTTTAATTGGTGATTCAATTTCACGGAAAAGCAAATAAACCAAGTATTACATTTCATAAAAGTCAACGTTCTAAGTCTTTTTTTTTTTTTATCTTTAAACCCATGAATGTCAACGTACGTCTAAAAATTACAGTATCAAGAGTAAATATCAAATACGATGCGCAATAGGTGAAATGCCATGAGGAAATGTCAACACGCAATAAAATTACAACAAATTCAACAAACGAAACCACGCGTCCGAACTGCTCTCTGTCAAATATTGCCCAAGTATTTTCTGACGTATCAGGGCTTTAAATCCGGCGAGTAAAAACGCGAACATAAAAAGGGTAAAGGTAGATTTTCCAAGCTTCCACTTCCGCTATATTTCACGCAAGCCATAGATATATATGATAGATATATATGGCGTAGCAGGTTGGCCTTAGAAATGGAATACCCTACTTTATGTTTTATGCGATAGATCAGCTCGCGGGGCCACTGTCATACGGTACTGCGCGTCCCAGGGATAAAGTAAGATAGACGGATACCTTCTCGTGTGTGCGGATATACCGCGGATAAATTCAACGTTACGTTCTCTCTTCTGTAGCTTTGCCATTTTACCTATACCTACCAACAACCTCGTCCCCACAGCACCCCTTACCCACTTAACCACCTTCCTACCATTTCCACCGGTAAGATAGGGGTGCTCAAACGAAGCTTATTTTTTCCTGCAAGAGGAATGGCATTGCTAGGGAGGCGCATCTTGACGTACCATCTCGTGCGAATTTTTTTTACCTTTTATTTGCTTTTATTATTGTTCGGCGGGTTAGGATGGTTGTATTGTGGTCTTAAGTTCTGATATGAATATACTCAAATTATGTCTTTTGAACACATATGATTCATCGTAATAATTTGTTATTAATTTTTGTTTTCATAAAAAAGTACCTCTAACATTCATTAATACAAATTTATTTCAAGAAACCTTTTTACTCGAGCCTTTACAACCTTCGTAAAACTTGAGTAAAAATCATCAAACTTCTACCGTTCTTCTCTTTAATTTTCATAGACATTACATGTTTGTGGAAGTTGCTATCTGAGTTTGTTCCTGGGCTTTCGGAAATTCTATTGCAAGATACATATCTACAGTGACTGGTTCCATCTCTCGAGACTTTTGAAAGCCGTCCTTCTACGTCGAAGAGCGAAAACGTACTCGTATTATAATATGTATACGTCGGGTGGAAGGAAGGGTATTTTCTCGTAGAGGGATGCATAAAACATAGGGATAGATAGTCGCTCCGAATCGTGAGGTAAAAACCGAGCTCGCGTGCTGTTGCACAGTGGTGCTAACCTCCCCGAACCGATTTTCCACCTTTGTCTCTTTTATTGGCGTCCTCCAGAGAATTGATAACCGACGTTTCATATTCGCGACTGCGAAAGCACACCTGTGCATTAAACACAGTCGCTCTCTTGTACGTACACGTAAACTCTGGCGTCGCAAATAGTCGGCTAAACTTTATTGAATCAGGTCGCGGATGATTGTTCCGCAATCGTTTGTCCGTCGACAAGTTAACAGAAAAACTCTTTGTCGCAAAAAGATCGGCATTGTGTCATTATTACGCGTTACTCCGCAATGTATTGTTTAAACATTTACGGTATTACTAAATTGTCAGAGCGAAATTTTATTTCATATTTTTATTGCTGAAAAACCCGTTTTGCACACCGCCGGCCATTTGTTTTACAAATATTGCTTATTTATGGTATAATAAATGCGAGGAGATAAAAACGTATTTTATTTTTGCGATAAGTTACATTTGTTTAAAAATAATTAGCCACCCGTAAAAGGATGAGAAAAATAAAATGAAGATGAAAAAAAAAAAGAGATGAAATTATAATCCAGAGACTAATTTATGAATATATAAATAACGTATTTATAGCATCCTCGCTCGTTAGGATCAAAATGACCGTCTTATCTCGCAAAAGTAAATAAAGTTCCGCGTGTCCTGGGGAGATAAATTTGGAAATGAATAAACAGTTTATGGCTCCGAATTTCCAAACGTTCTCTTTAATTTGAGTTCGGTTTATATCATGTTCGCCAACTACACGTTAGCTGGGACTGTTGATAGCTGATTGGTCGATTTTTGAAATTATTGCTCATCTTATCCTCCGTGAGCACACGACGAGAACCAAAAATCAAATCATTAAGATGTTTTATTGTTTGATAATTGCAAGAAATCGACAAAGTTTATGCTTTATAAATTGAGCTTCCGCGGAACTGTTAATAATACGATGCTATATGAGGGCTACGATAATGATTTTTAACACGAAAAACCACGACCGTTTTTGTTCGTTAGCTTCGTACCTTTCGATCGGCTTAAATTATAGGCTCTTGATTACTCGAAGCGACTGGGAATGACGAGGGACTCGGGAATTCGCAACAACAGTCTACTCGCAGAATTTCACAACGACCTCTTGTAAAAAAACGTCAGTCGATAATTCGAATCTTTGGCTGACCTTAAAGATATCACTATGCGTCAACGTCGATCTTTTTTATTTCAGTTTCACATTAATCCTCTATAGGTGTAACCTTGTACAAATTTCGTTGATTCGTATTTAACATTATCACGATTCTTTTCAACGTTGAACCATGGTTTCTTAGAGTTTCAGATCAAAAGACAAACAAGACCGCCTGTTTTAGTTCAACGATTAAAATATTCCATTTATAAAATATTTTTCATACAA
Organism: Probaryconus sp. ZL-2020; assembly: GCA_022817065.1. Lineage (NCBI taxonomy): Eukaryota > Metazoa > Arthropoda > Insecta > Hymenoptera > Scelionidae > Probaryconus > Probaryconus sp. ZL-2020. Next base: position 4,685 of record JABFQA010002112.1, on the reverse strand, counting down.
AGAAATATATTTGTAGCAAATTTACAAGTGTGCTACATTAATAATTCATAAATATCTGTTCGCTGAGAATAAACGCAACTTTTATTTTATTAATTTATCTGAAATTAAATATTAATCTCCTTACAATTTCAATACCCCATCCAAAACAATTCAATACAATCGCAAACAGAATTTCAAAGGCATCATAAATATTTTATAACAGTCCTCCTCATCGCATTCAATTCTTTTCAGACGCATAAAAATAATTCCTTCGAGTTAATTCCACGCAATCTTTCTACATCTGAACAATTAGTACCAATAAATGAATTGCATAATGGCAGCATTTGAAATGTAATTCGAAACATTTTTCTATCCGGTGCAATTATTATCTCCCGAGTAGGAATGGATCAGACACCTGATCCATAGATTCAGGTTATTAGACGCGTGCGGCACGGCATTCAGGTCGAACACCTGCCTCACCTGTTGCCGCAAAACATTATCTTTCCTTCTCTCTCCGTCACTGTCTTTTCTTTCTCGTTCTCTCTCCCTCTTGTTCCAAGTCCGACAGTGTAACGCATGGCATAATTGTACTCATCCCTCATCAATAAATGACTCCGAATAATTCTCATTTCGACACGAAACAACGAAATTTTGTCACGAGTTTTTTTCAGGCTTTCTAATGCCTTATGTTTTTTTTTTTCTTTTTGTTCAGCGCAGGTGTAAATGACTGCTGATATTTTTTTGGAATTCCTGATTTGGAAGCGTCAATTGGTTACATCTGATATCACGCGTGATTACGATTATTGTCATATTTTTATGTTTCATATGATTTTGAAAAGTTTTTGTTAAATTAAGGAAATTTTTTTTATTAAGTAGATATTTTTTATTAAGTAGAATGATTTATTATAATTTTGAATTTAGAATTAACAAAAAACTAAGGAAACAAATTGTCTTATACTTTGTTTCAAACATGAATTTGTTCTTTTTCAAATTTTAACGAGCACGAAAAGTAGTTATATGACCGGTACATGAGATTCAGAGAAACGCCGAAGTCGCAATCGCGGCGCCACTTCACGGAGACTCGGTATTTCATTCTATCGTTACAATGCTAGTCACAAAGTTCATTTATTTATCACAAAAGAAAGAAATTTTACGAAATATTTTATTGAAAACTATTTTCAAAATACATTGTTCTATTTCATTCGTCGATATTTAAAATTACAGTAAAATATAAATAAATGCTTAATGAAAAAAAAATTACATTGTTACTTTTACAATGAACAATTAATTGGTAAGAAAAGAAAAATGGTGAAACTGAAAGAAGAACATTGAAAATAACTGACTGGTCGCATTTCGTTTTAAGTGTTGCTTCTCGACTGAGCCTGCGTATGCTTTGCCTCATTCACATATTTTCTTCAAGATTCTTTGTGTTTCAAGTTTTACGACATTAAATTTTACAAGATGCTACGAGCTTTCGAGAACAGAGGCACAGTCGATGAACTCGAGAACTCGAGCATCGCTTGACTTTTTTCCTAGTATCTATATGTATGATGGACACGCAACTTCCGAGGTCTAAGAGACTGAAATTACCCTCTATGAAGGTTACTGCCTACAGGTGGAACGTAAAACACATTGAACAACTGGACCTTTGTGCTACATTCTTTCTGCTATACTTATGACATAATTTCATGTTTAAAAAAATCATTATTATTGATTTTTAACATTCTTAAGTTATTTCCTTAAGCTATGTTCGACAAAAAAAAAATTAAATGATTCTAAAATACAGTAAATCTCTTTAAATAAAACAATTACTTTCCTATAGTGGCATTATAAATTATCCAATCATATTATTTTACGGGGATATTTATTTACCAGAAACTATAAAATATCGAGACGATCTGGAACCCAATAAAAATAATTAAGAAATCGAAAATAGTAACATTTATTCTCGAAATAATAAACATAAATAAATCCAACTACAAATTTATTACTTCATTTAAATCAGTACAAGTATTTATGGACACGTTGACTATTAGCGTAATCAATAAGTTCTATCTAAAGTATTTCAGTAAGGACGTATTTCTGGATAAATATGTGCTGCATCTTAATTGAATAAACCGAAATTTATGTAGTCACTGTATTCTGTAAACTGACATAAATTTCGTTTAATCGTAAATATGGCCTCTTTCATCGACCAGTCGTTACTGTATCATGGCTCCTGATCACAATTTTAATTGGCCGATTCGTCATAGCCCGACGAATTTGATTATCAGCATCGAGGAACGACATATAGTGCGCTGCACGCGAGTGAGTCACGCTTTAAAACGTTTTACGATACGAACTTTCGGGGTTCTCTGTAATTATCGATTACACAATTAATCCAGTGGTTCATAGTGCGGTTTCGTGGTTGGCTATGGTTTTTAAAAAGCGGAAGTGCACCCCACTGAAAATATGCCACGTATTTGCCAATCAACTCTTCATTAACCGAACCAACATTATCTTTAACGTTATGCTAATTTTTTGCAAGTTTTTTTATTTACGTGTAATTAATACGAACTGCAATGCATTTACACATTGTGACAGAATTTCAAATGTTCCCATTTAATTATGCATTATCTCCTATAATTATCGTTACTCTTGAATACAACTAATTAATAAAGCGTAATTTCAAGATTTTACGAAACGATATCATTTTATTAATAATGAATAAATTGCACGTTGGAAAACGAAGAAAAAAAATTTGCAAAAAATAATTATAATCAGACATTAAGTTTATGACTTTTGATGGCATTTTGGTACATGTGTAATCAATTTACAAGAATTTTTTTCTTACCTTGTAAATTACCCCAACGAGGCGAAAATCGTTTTTCGTATAATCGATAGTAAATGAGCTTTGGTAACGAGCGAATGGTAGAGAATCGACAAAAATACACTAAAGCCTTGGATTCTTAATGGCGTTCCATCGTCCCCACGATATCCATACTCAACGAAATTTTAACAAAAAGCAGAGATAATGAAAGAATAATTCCACATAACCAGAATCGCGTCAAATGGCAATCACCGGGTAGGCTTATGACGTATAAAACTTAATGTCAATTTAATAGAGGATGATTTTTTCAAAAGTTCATTACGACGGTGTAAAAATCACAAAACGTTGTTATTTTAATGATGCTCTGCTGAATGAAATGCTAATTTGCAACATCGCATTCACTTATACCTCATTTTTTCTGTTACATTTTTTGACCTCAGAAAAAATAATGGATAAATCATATTAATAAAATACTGGAATCATCACTGTCACAACACAGAATGATTTTTTAAAATTAATAGAAGCATTACAAATTGAATGTGTTTTGTATAAAGATTTTTTTTAATAACACGAAGAAATACAGAACTGTATTTATCGATGCTTTGAGATTGATGGACAATGGTGAGACGTGACGAGCAAAATCAGCAAATAATAAGGGAACGCGTTTGGGAACCGAAACGAATGGACTGTATGTTGATTGCAAAATAATTGAACGTTCTTGACGATCGACTTGAATCGGCTTTTCGCACACACGTATCGGTTTTATTGGTAGGCTACATAATGTGTTTTTAAAGACCGTCCTTCGCCAAGTGTACAGGCCTCGGAGAAGAGTTAAGGCAGCCTGAAAGATGGCGGAGGCGGGAAGAGGAACCGGATGTTAGAACAGACTGATTCTTTTGATGGATCACCGACACCGATCGGACTCCACCAAACTAATCAATAATCACGCCGCATGACTGGCCACCATTGCGTACCCCCGAGCTCTGAAATCATCATTTTTCTTGCTATCGTACGAGCTTCTCTACTTATTTTTCGAACGGCAACTTATCATTATAAATCTATTACATTCACATAATCGAAGACTAAAGATTTTTTTTCTTTTTTTAATGTTTAGATCCAATACAATTCTTTTTTTTTAACTTATATATTCAACATTACCAATAACAGTATTTAAACGAAATTAATTTAAAAGAGAAATAATAATTATCAGAGAAAGGAAATAATCTGTATTAATCCGATTGATTACGTAATTGCATAAAGCTTGGAACAAGATGGAAATATTTGCATGAATTTTATGTAAATCGTTCGAAACAAGTTAATGAACGAATATAAACTATAAATGGAACATCAATCGTATTCATTAAATGCAGCGATGCAACGGTATTTCAGCATTAAAGCAATAGCTTCCATAGTCGTTCGATGGTGCGAAAAGAGTGGCGAAGAGGAGAGCCGTGACAAGGTGAAAATGCAGTAATAAAAGCTCTCACCGGACCGAACGAACCCCTCGATGGCTACACGCGGAACGTACGTGCGGATAGCTTTCGTCGCGATATCGATTAAAGCTTTGGCGTATTGCTAGCTCGTCCGCGAACGGAGCACGCCGGCGGATTTTGCTTCCGGGAGTTTGTCATGGTATGGGAAAGCCATCAATTTCAATGGGCTTTGAAAACCGAACTACTTGTTGCATGCCACCAATCCTCCCCGATTCCACCCCATGGCGTCGGGACACCCGAACGATTTTACCCTCCTCTCGATACACGAGCCGATAGCTTCCCTCGGGAAACGATGCTTCCGAACCCTCCTCTCCGTGCTCGAAAGCTCAAACAAGCGTCCTCAGGGTCTATTTTCGTTCACGGCTACTCTTTTTTTTTTTTTTTTTTTTTTTTTTTTTTTTTAA
>JABFQA010002111.1:0-11929 GCA_022817065.1 Probaryconus sp. ZL-2020 | reverse complement strand
GAGAACAACTTCAACAAAGTTGAATAAATAAAACAACAAACATTTTGGCTTAAAATAATCTTATGCCTATATTTGATCAAGTTGGCAAAGACTCTCAAGGTGTTGATTAGTACAAAAAAAAACCTGCGCGTATTTTGGCTGATACAAATGAAAGGAAGTAACCGAAAAGTAGGGGATTGTTTCAGGTAACGTATTCTTCAGAAATTGAAGAAACGTAATTAGTACCAGAAGGTTTTTTGACAGTTTTAATCTAAAATACATATGAGAAAAGAAAAGTGATAATAAACCACTAGTTATTTTCAATAGTTCTAACGAGATGATTCGAATAAACAGCTTATTCGTTCAGTTGTAAGTTAACAGATCTGATACAAAACTTACATTATCTTGAAAAGTAATCTTTACGGAATTTATCACAAAGATAAATGAACTTTTAATCCAAACTAATTTTTGAAAGCGAAAAGTAAACACTGAAATGCTAAGGAAACAAAAAATTGATCATTTATTCCTGTTTCATCCTAGTTAGAAAAATGATATCATGCATTTCATTAATTAATCATCTTACATTAATGATAAAGCACGTTCTTCGCAACATAACATTAAAAAGACCTTGTAAAAAGACTGAGGCTTTTAAATAAATGACTTTAAAAATCTTGTATGGAATTTTACAACGATTACTTCTTTCCTAGTTTAAAATTTTACCTTGTATAAATGATAATTCTTCATACTTTAATTATTTAATAATTGTTTCTGAATGCTTGATACTAAATTATAATCATAAAAGAACAATAAACATTAATTGTAATGTTGTAAAGTTATAATAAAGGAATGGTAAAAAGAAAAAGCTTAAGGATTAAATAAAATCCATAATACAATGTAGTTTGGAATAGAAGCGAAGATTAAATATAAATGCACTAAATACGATGTTTGCCTATAGTTTCAATTGTTATTAATTTAATCTAGTTAAATCTTATCATACTTTTGAGGGAACAAATAAAGAAAAAAAAAGAGACGAAGATCATAGCATAAATCAAAAAAGGAGCGCAATGGATCTTTTTGAGTAATTTCCTTAAATGTTGCTTAAACAAAGAGGCCGAAAAGTACCACAATGGCGGTACTTCTATATCCGAGGAAAGGCAAGAAATTAATTTTTGAGGAATTTCGAAATGTCTGAGTTGACGCCAGCCAGTGGCCTTTCTCGCTCTATAAATTGCCGGGGTGTCGCAGAATGTCATTGCAAGCATCGATGCCTGATCTATGTTCCGAAGGTCGTATTTCGTCGACACACGTAAAGCTTTCGTTAGGATAATCGAGCGAAAGACGTGGCGCATGTCTGCCTGCGTGAGCGTTTCTCTCGAATTATATTCCTTCCCTCTTTTTCCGCTTTGGTCAATGGCCGCGGATTTTCGTTTGTCGAAGGCCAGAAACGTAACGAAACGTGTACGGAAATTGCCTCGTAGGTAACGCCATTGTATTAGGAACTGAAAGGTGGATGGAAGTAAGTAAGGAAGGAAGGAAGGAAAGAAAGAGAGAAAGAGAGGAGGAAAAGGGCGTCCCATTTGCAGCAGCCGTCTGGACTACGATAAATAAATACCCTCGGCGGTGTTGTCGATCGGGGGATTATTGATCCAACGACACGCTGAATCCCGGGTGCCGAGCCATCGTCTGGCAACGCCGCATCGCTCCCAGCTGTAATGATTACGCACACACACACACACACACACACACAGCGAGCCGTGCCATGCAGTGCCTCTGCTCGGCTTCTGATGTGTCTATCCTCCTCTATTCCTGTCTCTCTTCTCTATATATAATATCTACACGAATCCATTGATTTTCATGGAAAATATCCTAAATTTACCATTAAATATTTTACACTGAGGCATCCGTTTCTTTTCTTTTTGCAATTTAAGGTTGCCAGACGACGTCAAAAAAAAACCTGAACAAAAAATGACAATTTGGGACATTGCATACAGTATAACGTCTACTTGGTAGCGGACTGTATCTTCCTTCTACTTTTAGACGGACTTCTACTAAATCGTCGTACTCTACTGCACGTTCTGAAAAAATCGTACTACGACATAGCCCAAAAAACCATGCAATTGGAATTTCACGCTATTCACAATGCACCGCCAACCACAATCTGCAATCACTACTCCTGAATTATGAAAAATTGCACAACGCCGGATGGTTTCCATTGAACCATTCCGTATCTCTATTTTTATTCATCATTCTCTCTTTCCATCTTCGTTCGTTCGCTTTTGCCTGCTGTACTGTTCTGTTGCTGTTGCCAAGCCAACAAGGAAAAGTTAAATCTTTTGCGAATTGTCACTATCACGCAAAGTATTTCTTCTTCAATTTGATGAGTGCTTTCTCCAATGTTTTATTGGATCGATAGCTTGTTTCCGCACATGTTTGCTTTGTTAAGGTCGACCCTCGTTTCCTGGCCTTTTTTGAAGAATTTATGTTTGCCTGCTTTAGTGCTACACGCGTCTCTTTTTTCCCAAGTGAGATATGATGTTAGTCGAATTATGAACGACATAAAAATAGTCCAAACGAGTCTTCATATCCGATGGATTTCCGTGACCTATTTAACGTAAAGTGATACCGAACACTTGCAATAAGAGTAGATAAAATTTTTTCTTTCCTTTTTTCTTATCTAGATGAATTTCTTTACCTCCTAAACATGAATCCATAATTTCGCTAAATATTCTTCATAAATTATCATCAAAACTGTTTTTCATCAAAGGATATAAGAATGCAGTTTTTAAAATGATCAAGTTTCATGAAAACGCGATTACTTTACAAGGTCTCATTGATTATAAGTTTGATTCTAATGTTTAAACTTAATTTTGTTTTAAATATCACTATTATTTAAAATAATAATAACTTCGTTGGTTGTTAAATAATTAAAAACAAAAAGAAAAGTTCCAAGCTTTAAAAACTTTGAAATTAAATTAAACACCACTAACAACGGTTCTCGTTAAAAGCTTGATATATTTATCAAATTGTCTTTAATGTTTAGCTTTTAAACACTTCTTAAAAGGGTATCGTTACAAGAGAATTAATTGTCGCGAATATTATGCTGTTGCAATTACATTAAAAGCGAAATTCAGTACCTTCTAAAAATATCTTTACTTTTTGACTATCATGAAAATGCATTTCAACTATTGTATTTCTGCGTGTGAAGTATATTTTTCTTTCATACCGAATTTTAAAATTTGTAATTTTCATCAGGTTTTTTTTTATACTGTTTGCGTAAAGCATTATTTTTTTCCTATCGTGTATTTGACACTTTATTATACTTGATTTCTCAATTAAAATCTGATTATTATTATTGTAATTCAATGAAAATCAACAGACTTATTGCAAATAACAATGGAAATTAATAATTATCATTAATTGTGTTAACAGCTTTTTTCAATAAAAAAAAAAAAAATGTTTGAATATTCAATGACTAAACTGAAGTAAAATCAAATGAAAACTGTATAAGAGCGTGTTCTTATTGCACTTTACAAGAAATAGCAAGTCGTTATCGATGATCTTACGTAACCGTCGCGTTGGCAGTAAATAACGAGTGAAACCCGAATTCAAATGCCATTATTCTTTCGCGTGTACGTGCAATACAACACATTCTTATCTTGTGCTCTATAATACGCATGTATTCTCAAGGTTAAACCAGGGGATTCCTTTACCTTTGTTGCACATGGCTCGCCAGGATTCAGTTTTTTACAAAAAATTCCAACATAATGTCCAAAAGTTTATTAACAAAAACACGCCAATAAAATAATGCTTCAATAAATTAATTTGTCATTATAGTTTATTGAAAATGATTTTTTAATGATCATTGATGTAGAATATTGTAGCGGAAGATTGTCTATCGTAGTTTACGATTTATTTAGATTCTCTTTAGTGAGGACAATGACTATTAATTTAATCTCTTATCGTTCGTCTAATGTGTGATAATAAATAATGTCAGATGAAGAAACACGAGTTGGATAGTCATGTATTTAGGGTGACATTTTATTTCGGTCATTGCCAAGTTTATTTTTAAAGTGAAATTTAGACGCTACTGATAATATAGAATAAATTTTCCTTTTCAATTGAAACTTAAGACAAACATAATCTCAAAACTATTTTTTTTTTTTTTTAGAATTCGAGGAAGACAGTTAATATTTAATACTTCAATTGCCAACTATGTATAAAGTTTCGTTTTTGTACCTATAGACAGTGTATAAATACAATTGATAGTAACAATTACATTGGAATTAAAGTTCAAATAGATTGTTATATTATCTATACTTTGTTTCAAATATTTTATATCATTGAAGTCTGTAGTACTGCTATTTAAATATTATATTTTGCTGCATCGGCAAACAAGAATGTGATAATAATGAGTTCATAACGAGAAATATCAGATAATAAATTTATCAGTAATACAAGTTTTACAATAATACAACGCTTTTTAATGCCAAAGATGAATAAAATTGTATTTATACGCAGGAAATTGAAAAATAACTTTAGTTAATACAAAATTATTTATAGTATATACTTTCAGAAATATGCCGTGTTAATTGCTTCTAATAAACTATGTTTATTCCAACATAAGACTAAATATTGTCATTGCGCATACAATATAAATGTTGAAAAATTTTCCTGATCGTTATAACGACATTTTTTCAACATTTTTGTATCGTGCTAAAATGTGTAATCTTTATTCAATGTTTACTTTGCATTACGTTCGCAAAAGAATTCCACTGTTATGCGAACTTATTCTTTATTTCACAATAAAGTTCCTTCGTTTTTAACACCGTTTCGTTCAATTGAATAAAATTTCTTTCTTTGCATAAATACTTTTGTTCTTTAATAACAAAAAAAAAAAAAAAAATATCAGGTATATGAATAACTGTTTTTATCATACATCTTTTCATTTTCTAAATAGGAGATTCATAAAGAAAAGTACATGATAAATGATAAATATTAAATTTGCCTTCTTTATTAAGACAATCGTTTAATGATAAAATATACTGAAGGACTATATTTGAGTCGTGGCAAAAGTGCAGCTAATTGTGTCCCTTGTTAGGAGAGACTTTTATATATGAGAAAGCTGAATTCCCCAAAGTTTCTACAAAGAAGGCACACTAGAATAGTATACTCAATTCAAGAGATAATACTCGAGTAAAAACACTGTAATAATGATTGTCATTTATGCTATATTTTGCTTACATTATTCTGTTAACGACTTATAAACTCGAAAAATGCATTTTGTGAGATTTTTGGCTTTTTTTTTAATAATAATTTGTAAAAAAAAAACATAAAGAATTTATAATAATTTATTGTTTCATTTATTTTTTTTTTAATTTTAATTCAAAAGAAAGCAATATTTTTCACTCCCGAATAACAGATTATAGAAGAGTGATTATACGGCCTGCTTGAAATAATATTATTTCTCGTTGCGCAAAGCAAACAAAGTAAACTGTGCAAACGACAGTATTGCGACTTACTATATATTCTTTCTTCTAAGGTCTTGAAGTTTTTTTTTCTTGAATCTCGAAATATGAAGCTTGAATTACGAGAGAAATAAAATGTTAATTCAACTGCAAGTTTGGCATTGTATCTAATAAACGTGACAAGATTTTCAAAATGTGACAGCTGTTAATTTTTTAAAATAAATTTACTTCCATAAATTTAATACAAAAGCAGGTACGTACAGAATCAAAAGATTTTGCAAATACTAATAATATTGTAAGATGCAAAAGTTTGTCAGATACTAAAAGAAAAGTTTTCTGACAAGCTAAACTACCTGCAGATAAATATAGTCAGGATAATGTTTGTGACAAATAATTCAAGCATGAGTCTATGCGCCTGCTGTGAATAACTTTTCTAAACGTATTATTTCCGGATTAATAATAAATCATATTAAACCTTTCATTGTTTTATAATATATTCTGATGTAATAATAAAATGACACCAAATCATTTCTTTCGTAATCAAGTTCAATGAATTTCTTTTCAATTGTTAATGAATATTGCTGTAATAAAAATGTTCCTCGTCGTAAATGGTGATAAAGAAAGACGATACTGACGTTTGTTGATTCATAAATCTGAGTAAGTGCTAAAAAATGTATCTCGAGTTGCGTTTAGTCTTGGTGTCTGTTTACAGAGTAATGTTTCGCCAGTTGAACTCGAGCTGATACTCGTCGAGGACGTACTTATTAGCTGGTCAAAGTGGCTGCATAATTAAATGCTGAAGATGCACACAGTAAATGTTCAGAAATGATCAGTGACCTTTCTTCGTGAAATATCATTCATAATGTCCAACTAATGTTACTCATATTTTAAGGCTTGCGATCGATACTGCTGCATTTGTATCAAATGTTACTGAAAACAAAAAAAAAATCAATAAAACTATGCCTCCGTAGAAAATTATCAATACCCCATTTGCAGCTGCAGAAAAATCCAAGAAAAAGCGTTCGTAATTTAGATATCGTCGTATTGCACGAAAAGCTTATGAAATACTACTGTAAACATTGCAAAGAGTAGAATGAATTTTAATTGTTCAGTATTGATTTAGAATTAACATTGATAACGAAGAACATTGTTTTATTGTTTTTGCTTTATCTCGCGTGTTCGAAATTAATAAATAAAAGCAGGATACTGCGCATGTAGGAAGAGATATTATGTAACGATATTATGATGGATATATAAAAGGAAAAAATTATGTTAACATTTTTGTTGGATTAATGTTAATTATTTAAAAAGATATTAATTACATTCTGACAAAATTTTCATTCCAACAAAACCTTAAGAGAATTTCCATCTGCGGTCAGTAATGAAATTTATCATTTGGACATCCACTGATAAAAAAGCGGAAATGTGCTTTTTAATGAAAATAATATATCAACTGTAACTTTTTTGCACGTTAAACACAATTACTTTTTCTACTCCCACGTAGAACTTTGTTATAAAATTCAGATTGTAAAGTGTCTAAATATACTTTTACAAAATGTACAGTTCATTTTAAAAACAATCATTATAATGTTATTACAGCATTCTGCAAATAACAAATTGTTTTGTTTTCAGTGAGGTATTAATATTTGGATTATTATAAGGTAGTTGGACCAGTTACCGATGACACATAATTCTAAATAATACAATTCTGAGTACAGGAAAACGCCGATACATTGTATTTTCGACATTTTTGTAACATTATCCTTTAATAAAATCATCATTTTTCACATTACGAATTCACACAATTTTTTCGTATTGTGTTCAATAATCCATGATGAAAATAACCATCTCTACAGTCTTATTCATAAAAAAAAATATATTTCATAGACGAATGTCATCAATAAACATTTAATTATAATGTAATTAAATAACGTTCTTTCCCGATTCAAGGCCAATGAAAATAGATGATCGTGCAATTTTTGTTTCTGAGAACGAAAAATCTTCGAAAAAAGGAAAATTGTCCTTCCGTCCCTTTGTTCAACGTTTGGATTTCATCAAGTTAGGTATTCGAAGCTATGGTAGTAAAAGCTGGGTTCGGCTCTAAAATGAGTCGAGAGGCACACGGTGTACCCTTCGTTCCCGAGCTCCTCTCGCTAGTTTTCTACCCCTTCTCTAGATCATTCGACGTGATCTTTCCTCTCTCTCTCGTTCACTCGGAAACCGTCTCTTTGGCTCTTTTGTGTGTCATGGAAGAAGGCGATGTTGTCGTGCGTCGGCGCCAGGCAACGTTGCCGTCGAAAGCAGCAGGGAGCCACGAGGTAGAATCGCGGCAGTCAGTCAGTTCTTGCGCCGTGAAGAGAGGGTCACGTACACTGACTGTTTCAGCCCATGACTATCGCCGAAGCGCGAGCGTGGGATCATGCGATAAAAATTCGCGTTGTGCCGAGCAAAGGGAGGGAACAACAACATGCGGGGCGCGATTAAACCGCCGAGCGTCGCCAAATAGGTCCGCACTATGCGATCCCGAAGAAACAGAATTGACATTTGTACTCGTACAGTCGTTTCCAGTCACAGATACTTCGCGAACGGTTAGGGGGGAGGGGGGGTTGTCGTTCGCCGCTGAACCCTGAAGAACCCAGTAGAATAGTTTAGGGTGGTTGTGACATTGGGGGATAGGATCCACGTGTCGTTGGAAGCTCCACCAGCAGTCAGTCAGCAGACGGTACGCAGGGCCGTTTGCACAATCGATAATCGGGTACAACATTTGGGAACGGCAACTGGATGCAGATTGCTCGCTACTCAAAACACTAAGAATAATATTAAATAAATAATAAGACACGCGAGAAGAAAGCGCGGGGAATCACAGATTCCACCGCGGTTATTTACAGCAGGTCATGTGGGCAAGAATTTCCTTCTGTAGCAAAAGACCTAACATTTCAGGTATTTGGAATGAGGGTGACGCGTGCCTGGTGGTGGATCCTCGCCGCCGGTATTTTAATAATAAACGCGGAGATGGAGTTCGGTCCGTGCGCGACGAAATGCGTCGTCGATGGGCCAAACTGCACAACGATCCATTGCGAGTACTGCAGCGGAGAGGAGTTCCCGAGCCTCGGGGAGACGGTGAAGGAAGTCATCGTCAAAGGCGTCGAGCTCGAGGAAATACCGGACGCGATATTTTATCGATGCCACGGGCTAAGACGATTGTCGTGGATAAGCAGCGGCTTGGAGCGGGTCAACCGTACCGTCTTCCAAAGGTCCCAGGAACTAGAGGAGCTAGCTTTAGATGACAACAAAATCACAAAGTTGTCTGAGGACACGCTTTACGACCTGGTCCACCTTCGCCAGCTGAACCTCAGTCATAACCAATTGACGACTCTGCCTCAGAACTTCTTCCTCCGCTCTGAGCAGCTTTTGCGGGTCACTTTAGCCAACAATAGGATAAACGCGCTGCCTTACCGGGTTTTTCAGCCTGCAAAATTACTTGAATATATAGACTTATCGAACAATCGTCTCGTGTCACTGCAGGACCACAGTTTCAAATCTAACCGACACCTTCGAGTGCTGGACCTCACCTCGAACTTCCTCACTCAATTACCTTCGCAACTCCTGTCAGGACTTGGCGAGCTACGGATACTAGACCTTGACGATAATCGCATAACCGCGTTGCCGCGAGGTTTCTTTCTCGAGCTACGAAACCTGGAGCGCCTCAATTTAGCTCGAAATCCCTTGAAGAACCTGACCGATGTTTCCTTCCAGGGTTTGGGTAATCTACGAACGTTAAATCTAAGCGAAACCAAGTTCACGATAATTCCTCATGGTTTGTGGAAACGTGTACCAGAATTGAGGAGTTTGGTACTTAGGAACACGAGAATCGGAACTCTCGAAGACGGTGACCTGGTTGGTTTGCACCAGTTGGAATATCTAGAAATCACTCACAGTCCGTTGCGCGAAATCGGTCCAAAAACCTTGCTGAATTCGCCGAAATTAGAGCGACTGATGTTGCAGGCTAACGACCTTACTTTTCTGCCCGCGAGTTTGGCTCAGCTGATCAAATTGCGCGAACTTAATTTAGATGGAAATCCATGGGCCTGCGATTGCCGGATGTTCTGGTTCGTGAAATGGGCTTCCCATGGGAACATAGAACCGTTTATTAATGGATTCCGGTGCGGTCAGGAAATTGAGACGAGCAAGGCACCGAGTTACTTAAATTGCACCGCGCCCTATCCTACAAGAATAACCGATTTCAAGGAGTATTTGATATTTCATCCAGTTTTGTTGGAATGTGAATTTGGGGGAAATCCTGCGCCATCCATCACTTGGGTCACTCCGACTTTAAGGATTTTACATTGGAATCCCGATCCAGAGTTTCCAGATGCTTTTGTAAAACATCCGCCGGTTCATAAATTTGGCGACAACAACTTTGTAGATGACAATCGTATACGCTTGATGGACAATGGCTCACTCTACATTAGCTCATTAATGAGAGAAGACGTCGGCATTTACAAATGCTTCGCCAGCAATCCCATCGATAACTCTACATCTTATATAACATTACACATGAACCCCATTACCCATTACAGAATTAAACTAGTGACCATCGCCGCAGGAGCTGCAAGTGCGATTATGTTCCTACTTATCACTCTCTTCGTTCAATTCCTACGTTATCTGTTTATTAAGTAAGTATTCCATACCATATCTCAAAGGCATTTTTAACAGCACCAGTAAAACTATCCCAAACTTACATTTATCCTATTTATTTTATTTCAATAGGTAAAAATTACTAATTTTATACTTCATTCTCGTATGAATTTATAATCCTTTCTTTGATAACAAATATGTCAGAGACAACTAATGTTTCTGCAGTCGTTGCCTCGTTAAATTGTAGTTATTGATGTAATTGGATAATTATAATTGAAATGAAAATGAAATTATTTTCAGATGCGGCTGTGAAAAATGGTGCCTCTGTTGCAGGCGCGTCGGGGCGACACCACGTGCGAAGCAAATTTATCAGATGCTGGATAATATCGAGCAATATAAAAGTCAACAGCTCGAACGATTGCGTGAAAATTACACTCAACAAGTGCATAGGATCAAGGACAACTGCGCTCAGCAAGTCGAATGGATCCGGGACAGTTACGAGGGTCAAATGCGGCATATTCGTGACATAAGAGATTACGGGACAAACCATTTGACGACATTACGTGATCAATATTATGACCAGGTAATCTCACGAGATCCACAAAAAACCCGAACATCAACTGTCGTTATCAAACACGCGCGTTAACTCCTCTTTTTAAATTCCCTTAGGTGAAAAAAGTACGCGATTATTCAACGAACCAGTTGAACTGGGTACGAGAAAACTACGTCTTCCAACGCAACAAGATCCGCAAGTTCAGTGCCCATCAAGTGCTTCGACTACGAGAAAGTTACAAGTACCAACAACAGACGCTCAACAAAGTCCTAGAAAACCTACCGAATTTGTATTTCGACAATTGCCGTAGTGGTTCCTGCGGCAAAAGCGACTCCGCTATTTTCAATCCATCGGATATCCCTGGTTTGGACACGTATTTCAAAGCTAAGAACATGGAAGCAGCCGCATCGTCTGCCAGTGTAGAAGACATCAATAGTGAATATTATACGCCGACTGAGCTGTCGTCGCCCAGTCCCCGGTTGCCCATTCACTTGGAAGGTATTCATATTAATTACATCGAGGATAGGCCACCGACGCTCTTTCTGGACACAACGATGGTAATGCCCTCTTCCAATTCCAATTACGGCATTAGCAATTGTCGGCGCTCTTCGACGGTACTGAAGGTCGAGGACGAGAATGATCAGCCCATCTTCCGGGGAACCAGCGCGGAATCCCTGGTTCATGACTCCAAAGGAACAGCGGAGGTTTTGAGACTATTGGCGCCCAGCAACAGTTTACCGGAGCTGCCACGCGAAACCATTCTCTAGTCTTCAATGAAGATCAATGTTCCTTTGTGTGTTTGCTTCGCTCGGGAAAACAAGTGACTAGTGCTAATGGTGACATAAGAATTCCGTAAGAATGCTTCCTCGGGTTAAGGAGATTGGGGCAAAAAAAAAAAAAAAGAAAAAGTGAAAAAGTTATATTGTTTTAACTCATTATCTGTACAAATGCCGGGGTATCTGTTTTGCGCAGTGGCGTCACTAAAAGACAATTTAAGAGAAAATTGTCTTTTTTTTTTCTCTCTCTCTCTCTCTCTCTCAATATTTTGCTTATTGTAAATGGGATTATTTGTACAGATAATATGTTAACAGGATTCAAATTGTTTAATTCCATCTCTTAATATTTTGTGATGAAATGTCAGTCTGTATAAAGTGTCTGAGTTGCTAATTGTGTTAACTTTTTTTTTTTTTACTTATTTCATAAGGATTTTATGAAATATATATTTTTAATTTATAAATCGAGGAACATTTCTGATTTTCCTACATTCCCTGTTGATAGAAGTTGCACATTTTTG
>JABFQA010002110.1:0-11930 GCA_022817065.1 Probaryconus sp. ZL-2020 | reverse complement strand
TCATATTATTATAATTGTTATTGCTAATGTTAATATTAATATTTTATATAATAAATGTTTTGTCTGATAATATTGATATGAAGCAGATTATTAGCTGGAATTTTCACATTAATTATATTAGAACAAACATACGAACTAATTTCCTCTATCATTCCTGGCATTTGCACATCCAAAGGTAGAAATGGTTAACAAATTATAAGTTAAAAATTCTTTAAAATTCCTAACAAATAATAATTTTATAAATTATTCATTCTAAACGACAATATTTCATTAAAAGTTTATAAAAACGAAAGTTAAAATTGCTTTTCCAAACTTTACTTCTGTATTCAAAATTCTATATTATTTGTTCGCGAGTTTCCCTTTAAAGCTTCACATCTGACGACGACGCTGCTTAATAAAGCGAAGTTAATATCATCAATAAACAAATGAAATTTTGCACATAGTGCCGTACAAGGAAAATGAAATAAAATGTCGAAAATATAAATTGCATGGAATTTAGCTCATTCAACTTTATACAAAATGCAGCTTGTACAAATTTACATAGAGTTCAACTCGTGCAAATTTGTACGGAATATAATTTACGTCGATTCGCAGTAATGTTGTTCGTTCAAATGTATTACATATAGTTAATTCGAGTTCACGCAATTTCAAGAATTTGCACAAATAAAACTGATACACTAAATATTTCCATTGTTTTGCATGAAAAACATTTTAATAACGCAATATTATTTAAACATTATCAATTAACTATCTTTTAATTAAAGGTAAAAGTTACAGTTACATTTAATTCAATAAACAAACATTTATTTAGTGATATTATTGTTATCATCGTTTTTTATTAACTTTCTGTGAAATAAAATGTGAAAAAAAAAAAAAAAGGATTATTATAACTTGAGCCTCGTTGATTGTACACGTATGAAACTTCAAATGCACGCGTTTCGGACAATCGTGGGAAAGATTTTGTTCGGGTTAAACAGATTTATTTTATCGTGAATCATCATGTCACATAAATATTTCGCTATCACAAATAAAATTCATTTCGTTGGTTAAAACAAATAGGCTGTAAATTATAAAATTTACTTTAAAAAAAAATTAGCAAAAGCTCGCATTTTTTTTTTCCTCCATAAACCTTTAATCGCGCAGCTTTTTAACATTATACTTTTTTTCGCCGAAACAAATTCCTTTTTAATCCAATATATATATTGGATATATTTGATCGCACTTTTGATAATATAAAAATGTTTCTGGTAAAATAATTTTTACATTCCCTCGGTTCAAAATGATTTGCAAACATTTGATAATTTTTGGCAAATGTGATTTTTAGATATTGCATTGCAAGTTTTATAACACATAAAGTTGGAACATATTTTTTCATCCTTCCTCGAATATATACATATTTTAACGAATATTTTGGTGGCCTCTTTCTAGTCGCCTCGTTCCGAGAACGAAACAATATTTGCAGATCCAGTTTTGGAAATGGCCGGCTTGTGAATGTACACACATTTCTGCGAAACGAGAAATGCGCGAAAGCACTCGCACGAGAAGTGCAAGCGAATACATACATCTGAATACTTTATTTTCATTTATTAAAAGTAGATCGCGATGTCGGTGGCGCGCACTTTCGGCGCAAATACGCTTTTATTTATCGCGCAAAACTCCATCCTCTATCTTTTTTATTCATATAATCCACTGCGCTCCACTTGTGAATGATGGAAAATATACTTTTGTTTATTGTTGTATCATTAAATACACGAAACGCGCACGTACCTTCAAACAAAAACTTACTTTCGCTCATGAATCAAAAGTTTCTTTCGCGATTACCTTCGTATTTCATTCAAAATTACTAGTTTTTTTACTTTTAAACAGCAAACGTTTAACTTATTGTTTTATTTGTTGCGCATTGACATAAAATTATATAACGAAAAGTTTCGCGGGAGCAAATTTTAAAGATTAACAAGAGAATATAATGAAGCGCCCTCGAACGAAACAAAAGGATCATTTTCATTCAGCATTGGTTTTAATTAAAATTATAAACACAAAGAGTTAGCGTTAATTCTTTTGACAAATTATGGAAATCACGTTAGCGTAGCAATCCAGTTGATTTAACATGACTTGTTTTATTTAATGTGCATTGATTTATATATTCTAAACTTTTGGGAGAACGAAAATTTTGCTTTAGGTGCGTAATTAGCATCCAATTAACACTTAATTTCTCCATATTACATTTTGTGGTCTCACTGTGTAGAGTGAATGCTTTTAATGACATAATAAGTATTAGAATTTGGTTTCTGCATTGCCTATACGGTGCTTTAATAATCACGTTAATGATAATCCTGAAAACATATGAGATTATAACATCTACATAATATATTAATTTTCAAAGAGACATGAATATCATGAAAGTGGCTCGGTTATTATGTTCCATTATTATTAACGCGGAATGGGTAATTGAGAAATTTAGAAAATTAGTTAATAACAAAACTCATTAACATCTAAATTTGAAATAATCATTTTTAAAAAGTCTTCTGAATTCCCAATGACTTTCAAATCCCCTAACGTTTGGTTTAGAATAAAAAAAGAAAAAAAAAACAAAAAAGAAGAAGAAATAGACAAGTTTTTAGAAAAAAGGGTGTTAAAATAAAATGTATGCAAATATCAGGAGGAGGGTGCGGAGTCGATGAAGAAACGTTGCAGTGGATGGATCAGATCCAAAATTCCGGCGAGCCGGATCCTCCGCCGCCAAAGACGAAGCCGAGTCCCGAAGGCGAGAAAAGACCAAAAGTGAAGCCCTGGGACGGTGCCAAAGAAAGGCCTGGTCACAAGTACAGCCAAGAAGCGAATGAGCCCAGTCACAAAAGAACAAGAAGAGCCGCGAGGCCAAAGGAAGACAACAAAAGCACGTGTTCGCTCTTCATTCAGACGGACCCTCTCATCTGGAGACACATCTCAGAACAGGTCAGTTGTGTCTTTATTTCGTCGTCTAAACATATACATATTTAACATATCATAAAAGCACACTTTACCTCCTGTCGAAAATATTTGCAATTTTTACATTTAAACTCATTTGTTGCAGTTAAAACATCGTCATTCAAACTCAGACAAATTAAACAAGTTTTTTTCACTAGTTTAACGAAAGATTTTTCTTTTTTCTTTTTATTTTAATGAAGGAAAGAAAAAAAAAAAGATTGTACCACGAAAACGTTTAAATGCCATGCTTGTTTAATTATTCTCATGGCTGTGTAGGTTCATAAAAATTGATGACGTACACTTAACTAATGCTCTCTATTAAGAAATTTTTCATTATTACAAGCTTTAAGCGTATTAACCACGGTTATTATGGTATTAATTTTACAAGAGCAAGTATCTCCGGGGATGAATTCACGATGCTACTACTTTGTCTTAATCTTTTCATTTCATAAAATACATCCTCAGAGATTTCACACACTTAAAAATTAATTTCTCTATTAATATTTTAATTAAATCAGATACAAACTGGCTACGTATTAAAATCGCTAACCGTTTTATTCATTCTCTGGTTTATAGATTAAATATCACACTTTTTGATTATCCAATTCACACTCACACACGCACATTATTTTCATCATTCATGTTAAGAATCTTAATTATAAAATGAATTATTGTAATCGATTGTATGCATTTTACAGTTACATCACGACACGGAAAAAACGCGAGAGGAAATCCTCTCGTTAATCGCGCATCATGTTACGGCCGTGAACTACATTTACAAAGACACCAAGTTCGATGGCAGAATTGAGCACAGAAATATCAAGTTCGAAGTTCAGAGGATAAAGGTAACTAAATCCGCCAACTATTATTCTCCAATCTGATCTGTTATAATAATTATGCAAATATTTAATATCTTCATCGGAGAGAATCAAATAGAATTCCAGCGCTCGGCATCTTTCAAAGTTACATAAAATTTATGATAATTAATATCATCCACTTTGATTCACCTCGTATTTGTATTATGATGAATAGTATTGAAATTCAATACAACGCGTTACGTATCTGTACATAATCAGTATTAAATTTCGCGTGTCAAATTTCATCGAACAAAATTATGGATGAGAACTTTTAAGTCAATTTCATTCGTTCAGTTACGACAGTTTGATTGTCTGACTGATGCTTCGAGATCAAGAACAACTGATCCAGATCCGAAAGGGAGAGTTTTTAACTATGATTTTGATGACATTTCTTAATGTTAATAATTTTTATAGATCGACGACGATGCCTCCTGCAGAAATCCTAATCAGAATTTTGGATACACGAATCAATTTTGCATGGAAAATATCGACGTCAGTAATTTTCTGAACCTGCATTCGCTGGGCAATCACGAGGATTTCTGTCTGGCTTACGTGTTCACGTACAGGTAAAGAGAAACCGTCCAATCGATATTCCATTGACGCTTCCGTATTGCGAATAATGCGTTAACTGGTTCATTTGAATTGTCGCAGGGATTTCACCGGTGGCACACTCGGTCTGGCTTGGGTTGCTTCCGCTTCCGGTGCCTCCGGGGGCATTTGCGAGAAGTACAAGAAATACACTGAGACCATCGGCGGCATGTACCAATCTACAGAGAGGTCCTTGAACACCGGTATTATTACGTTCGTAAATTATAACAGCAGAGTGCCTCCCAAAGTGTCGCAGCTCACTTTGGCGCATGAAATCGGACACAATTTTGGATCACCGGTAATTACGCTACCAATATTTATGGTATCTGCATGCTCGCTTGAGGTTTAAATCTCTCAAAACTCACTTGAAATTCCTCATCAAAATAATTCATAGCGCGGGCAATCCGTGACTTGCAGAATATTTAAAGGGTTCCTGACGTTTTGATATATGACAATCACGAAAAAATCACTTGCATTCCAGGATTCATTTTCTCCTGTCACAATTTTTTAAACGGGGTTATCAAATTTCCAGGTTTTGCATTTTTAAGAAAAATCTAAGAACAATTTTATTTGAAAGAAATGTGTAGTTTACTCTTATTTTTTTAATAAAATAATATCTCCTCGCGATGTAAAATTATTTATAAAGCTTTTTATCTTTAATGGAAATTGAATTAGTTTACAAGTAACGAAAAAACGATGAACAAACCCGTTTAACTGTGAAAACAATATTTCTCTGATACTTTAAACATTCTAATGCACAATCATTCTAATGTAATATTATTCAAGATGTATTAAAATATAAGTGGGAAAGGAGATTAAAGACAGCAACTTAAAAAATTTCAGCGAGAGAGATTAACAAAAAATATAATATAAAGCCCTTCAACTGGCTTTAAAATAGCTGTGCGGAAATACGAATGTCTCCGTAGCTTTGCAATACAAACAGTAAAATAAATTTGAAACAGAAACTCGTACTATCTTGCGATATGGATTTTCTAAAAGCAAACAAATGATTGTATAAATTATAAATTGAACTTTCACGTAACAGGAAATCGCAAAGATAAACCAAGCTTAGATAAATATAAATGAAATAAAGCCTCGTAGTCGAAAAAAAAAAAAAATAAAGAAAAATCAATCTGCAACTGAATAAGAATACGCCACGTCATATTTATCTCGCGTGACGTCGCATGTTGCGTGATTTAATTTTATATCGCATCGTGCAATTACACTGCACGTTATTTACCACTACATATTATTCCATATAAAACTTTTCATTTATTTCTATTCAAAACAATTTTTTAAACTCAAATTATAGTCAACGGGTTCATCGAAAACTTATCTTCCACTTGGAATTTCAATGATGCGAACAATTTCGTTCAAGTAATTATCGTCAAATGTTATCCAACTTTAATATATAATTCCGTAATAGTACATTACGAAACGAGTGCGGTAAGTTGACGTTTGCGACGAGCGTGGAGTTTGACGCACGAGCGTAGCGAGTGCGGCAACCACGCGAGGCGCATGCGTCAACTTACCGCAGTAGTTGCGTACAGTGCTTTTTGTGACAAGTGCGTGATATGACGGTCATAACGCAACTGAATGCCGTGCGGTAAGTAGCTCATTACGTAACGCTGTTACGTAATGCAATATTACGTAACGAGTTCTGTAATGAGCAACTTACCGCACTGCATTCAGTCGCGTAATGGCCGTCATAACATGCACGTGTTACAAAAAATAATATTATAATAATCAGAATTCAAATATACAATGAGTCTATTTATATACAATGAATGAATATGAAATTATTAAGAAAAAAATTAATTGCACTTTACCCAGTAGATAAAATTCTTCCTCTGGCCAACGGTGATAAATATTTTCCACAAGCCGACGGACATTGGACATTCTCCAAATGTGCGCATCGTGGCTGCTCCCAGGAAATCTCGCATTTACATTAACTCATTAAGCTGTGAAAGTCTTCAATCGTCTTGTTGTGCGGAGCGTGAGAACCAGCGAGTGGGGTGGTGGGGGGGGGTGGGTATGAGTTAATGGTGACCGGGGCCATCTAGTGGCCCATTTTGCCCATAAGCAGCTAATGGTAAGTATGTTTTCGAATGATTATGTATCTAGTGTTTAGAAGGTAGGGGGGTAACTTCACGCTTATGCTGGCTGTTTTACCAGCTGTGGTTCAAACCCACCAGGAACGCCTCCTCGAGCCAGTGCCCAAGATAGCTTTTTCCCAGTGAGGGGAGTGGGCGTGGGAAGGGGAGATAGGGGGACCTGAAAGGGTTATAGGGGGGGAACCACAGCTGGCGCGAGTCGTGGCTCGACTTTTTAGGGAACTATCCCGGTATTTACCTATTCACGACTGAGGAAAACCACGAAAAACCTCAGTCGGGATAGCCGGCTGGAAATGAACCCAAGCCTCCCGAGTGAAAGCCAGGAGCGGATAACCACTACACCGACTTTCTCGGTACGAGGCTCACCGTAACTGCTGCCGGTTGGAGCCGTGTCGTCAGTACGAATGACGGCGTCGTCACTCGTCCGACGCCAGCTCCCCGGCACCGCACGAATTATGGAGGGGGCAGCATTAATTTGCTGTTCCCTCTTTACTTTTAATGTAGCTTTAATTTCTATTTTCAGGTGATCGATGAATTATCCTTTTGTCGATAACTCACCGACCCCTGTTACGTTACAGTATATATGTGTGTAAAGGGTGCTCTGAATGTGTTCTAAGCGTCTCCATAACTGAATATATAATTGTATACAATTCATTATTTTTTTGTATCTCTTTAAAGACCCATTTTTAGCGTTACCCAGGATCAACGACGTGGACGTAGTGGGGAACCTAACGCCGCTGTTTGTGTTTGTGTACGCGTGCGTATGTGTGTGTAATAAAGTGGTATTTTTTATACAAAATAATACATACTAAGACAATGTATGCAAAGGATTGAATTTCTAGACGCCTAATTAAAAATACAATCATATTCGATTAGAACATTTTTTCATTTATATTTCTCGATATATTTTTCAATATTCACTTCGTAAAAATCTCTTTGTCATAGTCATTAAATAAATATTATTATAATATGAACATTATTATTTTATTATTCTCCTTCAGGAGTTCACTGTGATATTTCTGTGTGTATGTATTCTGTAGTTAATTTTAAATAACAAATCAGTCAACGCTTCTCTCTGGTAGCAAACCGACAAAAAGTTGTATTAATAGAATAAATAATAGCGTTTTTACCATATTATTATATCACATTTCTTTTTGTTTATATGTAAAGTAAGATTTTTGATTTAATAGATTTATATAATTATATAGTTAATAACAGTGAATTCGTGAGAATTATTAGTGTTTCTTTTATACAATTTCTTGTAAAAGAGAATCAAGAAATATTTTTCTTATTACGTTCATACGAACATGGCTCAACGAAATCGATTACCATGTTTCATTTGCGATACGCGATTGATTCCGCGACTTATGGTTCGATTATTAAATAACAACAGAGCTATGACACGAGAAATCACTATCAATAGACGTGATGAAAATGGTAAACCTCCAATGGACATTGGACCAGAAACTCGCATATGTAGTAATTGTAATATTTCCATTACTCGTGAAATAACTATTTTGGAAAATGATCCTGGATGTATGAGACTTAACGTTTTGACACAAACATCTTCTCATACTTGTTTGATATGTAATGCAAATGAACTTATGCTCACTCATCAACTTATGCTAAAATGCCGAATTTATATTTTCATTGAAAGGAATATATATGTACCAAGAAAGACAGTTTGTTGTCGCCATCATTTAGATGAATCAGGTTTGTTGTTAGAATGTTTACTTCTTGGCATCACATATGTTAACAGGCCATATGCATTAAAAGGACAAGACTTAGAGTTACTTTTACAAGGACTACGCAATGCAGTAAACAATACTTCTAAATGTAAATATGAAAATGAAATCAATTTAACAGGGGTACAGTTTAAAGCGATTTCGCCTATAACGAAGGAACAATTTCAAGATTTGTACGAATATTGTGATTCAGTTCCTGCCGAACATGGAAATCGTATTGTGAAGAAAAAAGATCTCCTATGTTTTCTTTGTAAAATGCGACAAGGGCTAAGCGATGAATTCTTAAGTGTTATATTTGAATATTCCAGTAGACAAGCTACGAGTCTTGCGGTTGCTACTGTAAGACAGTCTCTTTTACATCGATTCGTCGCTGAAAATACACTGTAAAAAATCTGCGGAGTAAATTTTGTTAGTGTGAGTGTAAAATATTTCGGTGTAAAATTTTACTCATTTTAAGATTAATGTTTACTCATTGTAAGGAGTAATAATTAATTTGTGAGTAACATTTCAATATCACTCTTTAAGGTGTAATCAACTGAGTTTAATACAAGAAAAGTTACACCGTAAGTTGTAGTAAAGTTACTCAGTAACATTTTTTTTACACCAGATTATTTACACCGAATTTTCACGTACAAAATGGATTGGACCAGCTGGGCATCCATACGGAGTAATTATTTTACACCAACAACTCCGTAGTTACTCCCGATTTTGTACAGTGTACTGTGTATACGATTTGTGAAAATGACGTGACCAATTGCGGCAGTGCCTTTGCATAAATATTATGCAAAACGTATGCAAAATTTTTGTACGAAATTTGCACAAATCTGGCTATCAGGGAAATTTCTCTCCGCAAATAGATTTTACCGATTGTAAAATAATCTTTAAAATAAACGCTGTGTTGTTTGCAGAAACTGAAGCATTTTTTTATGACAGCAAATTCTACTCATTTTGTATTGTATAATTGTACCTATATTCTGACAAGTTTGGACCGATATTAACTTACCATTGGCAGATGGATGGAAAAAATCTTCGCTTTATATAGTAATAAAATATAAGTCATGTACCATATTTAGCATAGCGTAGGGGTACCGCACCCGACTACTGATAACAGAGGGCAGAAATTCAAATCTTCACAGTTACAAAAGTTTTAATTAATAATAAATAATTAATTAAATAATGATAATAATAATAGTAAATAATATTAAAATTATAGATAATATTATTTTCATTATTTAAATCAGCAATGTTTTAAAAAATTTAAAAATCGATAAATTTACTATATTAACCAATGATTAATTAATTAAACACGATGTTGAACAAAGAATAGCGAGACGTTTCATCAAACTAGATATTCAATATTGGTCCGCGACTGCGTGCCTGACTGACTTCAATACGCGACTGTCATGCCTGACTGTCATTTTTCATCATTTTTGGTTATGTGTTAGTAAATTTAATACAGATTATGTGTTAATTAAATTTTATTTTTGTCGCTCAACATAAAATGTTATGTCATAATACGCCAGACAATTACATTTGAATTGCTCGGTCATGCCATCTACTGATGACATTAATCAGTGGATACAATAATATTTTATCTTTATAAAATATAAAAAACTATCTATTACATACATATAAGCTGTATTTAAACTTTTTATACTGCATAAGATTAAATTTGATTATCATTTTAATTAATATATCAATAAATTTATGTTTTTAATTCTTGTCATCCACTGAGAAATGCTAAATTTTGCCATGGCGGGTCATTTTACGGGCGCTGCAATCGTTAAGTGTCTGGCGTATTGTATTTATTCTTTTACTCTTTCTGATGGCATGGACTATCAAAAATTTACTTTTGGCTAACATGAGTTAACATTCACCAAATAATTATCAATAAGATTTCGAATAAAGTGAGGGTACCCTTCACGTACTCATTACAATTATAGTATTTAATTAAATTAAATTCAATTATTTGTATAAATAATTAATTACCAATTGAGAAAGTAATTTTTAATTTGTAACTAAATACATTTATCACAGAAATTTCTTAGTCTTGTAAACTGTATATGTACACTGAGAAAAATAGATTGTTAAATTCACAATCTAGATATTCAAAATAGATTGTTAAAAGGAGATTGTTAATTTAACAATATAAATTGTTTGTGTTCAATCTTTAAATATCTAGATTTTAAAATTTCCTAACAATCTGTAGATATTCAAAACAAATATCTCAGATTGTCAATGGAACTGTATAGATTGTTTCGGTAACAATCTATTTCTCTCAGTTTACTTAATTTAACACTATATATTATTTTTTAGTCTGTTACTTTTCGAAAAACTAGTCGAAATTTGGCACGTTCTTTGTTTTGGAAAAATGTTAAAATGTATGTGATAATTGGAGGTGTAATTCTTGTACGTATTCAATATTCCTTCCTTTTTTATAAACGTAGAATAAAAAAAACTTATGTAAAATTAAAAAAAATAAAATCATTTACGTTGTAGGTTATTATTTACGTAATTGTAACAATATCATGCGGTGGATTTACATGGTCGAAATGTGTTGGGAAGTGAACATCATGGTGCATATAAACTGATGAATTCAAATGGCATCATGGTTATTAAGGAACCATGCATTATTGCTGATGCTGGCTCATTTTCAGCATTATAGAAAAGTAATTTTACACACACATATTTCATTGAAGGAATATTAAAACTAAGTGATACGTTGAAACTTCATTAATATTTTTGTTAAATGATTTATCAATAATAAATGATAATTTTATTGCTCGACAATTGTACTATATGATGTATATGCTCTGTTATTTCTATTGTTATTATTATTTAATTGTAAATTATATATATATATATATTTGGTAGGGTGGGCCGAGAATTAAAACTTTTGCCAACTGCCCCGTAGAATTATAGATTTACATGGAAAATCCTCCCTAAAAGTATTAAAATATACTTTATTTAATATATAGAGAGCGCGCAGAACAGTTATAAAACATTATCGGTTATATTTATTGTTTCATATTAATATCTTCAATTGTCTTAATCGGAATTAGCTAAAGTTTTTATACATAGAATACTAAGCAATTTTCAATATATACCCATGTAAAAATAAATATATATGTCACATATATGTAACCATATACGTTTCATATATGCCTCACATATTTGCCTTATGCGTTACCATATATGTCCATATATTGCTCATATATGTTCCATAAATGTTAACATATTAGTACCATATATGTCCCATATATGAATGCAAATTAGTTATATACCATATAAGTGACATATATTTTGCCATATATGAGACGACATATATGTTACATATATGTTGTCATAAATGGAGCATATATGGTTTCATATTTATATATGGTTTATATATGTTGCATATATGTCCATATATGGTTACATATATGGGGCATATATGTTCATTTTTACATGGACATATGAGAAAAATTCCTAAATACAAGTAATTTTGGGTGTTTCAGAAATGAATTTTTGATTTTACGATTTGAATTCTACATACAAAATTATAAAAATTTCGTTCTTATAATTTTTTCGTATGATGTATATTTACAGTTTAAGTGGAAAAGTTCAAATAGCAATGTAAATGTTTGAAGACAAATATCTTATATAAATATGTGTTGTAA
>JABFQA010002109.1:0-11931 GCA_022817065.1 Probaryconus sp. ZL-2020 | reverse complement strand
AGGTTAAAAATGGATTTACATATTTGTTCGCATTTCAAAATTTCTCAATTTTAATATTTTAGAATATTTCCTTAAATAACCATGGAGAATGGTGGTATTTATTATTTTTTTTTTTTAAATTAAATCCAATTATTCAAGCACAAACCATTTGTAAATTAACTATTAAACAGTTTGCCAAATAAGAAACAATTAAAGATCTATCTTAGCTCGTACAACAGGCGATGAAATACATCAAAGATAAGAATCTCGAGTTGTCTTGCTTCGAGAGAATAAAGAGGTGGAGGAAAAAAAAATCTGCGAATAAAAATACTCAGAAACAATGAAGATATATCTAATATCGGTTGCGTGTCTGGGGACGTTTTAGTGAGTCAATGCATCGGTCTATTTGAGATACGGTTTCTCGTGGCTCGCTATCTCTCAGTGATTAAAAGTGGAATCGTTTGAAGCCTTCTACATTAATTAAGCGTGGTACCCGTTTGTACCTGGCACGTAATACTAATTGCATTACGTAAACGGCGATTTCGCGCTCGACAAACTTTTGTCCGTGAAGGCGCAATCTCTATAATTTCCCCTCAAATCTAAGTCACCGGATGATGTTTCGACTTCCCAGGCCACTCAAGGCCCAACTTTTCGCTTCGTTTCTTCGACTTCCGTTCGTCAAACATTCAACGATGCATCATCAAATACCCGACTTTTTCAATCTTTTGCTTCATTTCAAACATAATTTAATGAAAGGCACAAAATCCATAAAAAATTTTTTGCAAATATTTATTGAGATCTCACGAGAAGATATTTCGTTTCGATTTTTGTATAAGACACCCTCGCATTACCATGCACGATCGCCGACCCAATCCGAGTATCTTGGTTAATAGACTTAGATCAGAAGAGGTAAGTATATCTTATGAGTAATATCATCTCATTAACCTGGGGTCTATTGGATACTCGCATAAATAGAATCGTCTTTCTCCACGAGGCCAAGATCACGAGGCAAAAGTGTTAATAAATGACGATACTATAATATTGATATTATAAAGTACGTTACTAATACATTATTTTATGTGAGACTATAAAAATGCAGTATTAATATTCAATCATTTTTCATTGTAACGCAACATCAGGAAGAGTTGGGCCTTCGTATTTTATTGCATTGAGATTTATTGCGATTGTTTTTAATTAAAATTTATGCAGTTAACGAAAATAACTTTTTTGCAATTTTTCATTCATCATGGATTGTGTTGCATTATTGTTTTCAGAAAGTCGTTTCTGACGTTAATGTTTTCTAACATCTAAGCATAAACGAGATGATCCATTTTGTAATGAGTTTTGTATTTTTTTTTCTGTTTTCTTTTAATGAGGCTTGAGACATTAGATAAGTACTCGCATTTGGATGCACTTCGCATGCCCGAGAAGCATTTCCCTCGAATACTTCTTACCACTTAAATCACGTTTGCGTGCCGCAACTCGTATTCTCATTGATTCAATCTTCCTCAGACGATCAACGACATGGAAATCGTTTCGAAAGATCGAGCTAATGCTAAACGGCGCAGACTCCGAACGCATAATATACCGCTGCTAAAACGACGACATAAATAATATGATAAAGCACGTATGTGTTATCTGAGATTTTGATATTTACTGTGGTACAACAAACCTACAAGACCATTTTTCTCATAAATAGGTCGATTTTGCACAAAAATTCGAACATTAGGTTCGTCAGAAATTCAAACATTATGTTTGTCAAAAGAATTATTTAAAGAAATCATCCGAAAGATGAAGGATTTTACAAAAATGGAAGTCGTGAGCACGAGGACGGATAAAAGAATGTATTATAAGATCAAATTCTCTTTGGGCCTGGAGAGAGAGAGAGAGCGTCAGATAAAAATATTTATGAATGTCCCAATTTTTTGTATCTTAACTAGTGACGAAACCATATTTGCAAGTTTCGTCTTCGTAGAAGTATCAAATGCTATGCAAAGCCTACTTTACATAAAGTGATCTAAATCGGATTTAAGGTGGGGCAAACAAGAGAATAAAGGATGAAGATTATGAATCAGGATTTCGAACCTAGTTTAAATATATTTTGAATTAAGAATGCCAACGAGTTAAATGACCGGCCTAAATTTTAATTAAAGATGTTTCAAAACTCTTATATAAATTGCTAGATATAGTCTAGAATATAGTTTTTAAACTAATGGCGAATCTTTACAGTTATCAAAAAAAAAAAAGAAAAAAATGTAATCTAATCTTAGAAAAATAAAAGCAGCATAATAAATACAAGTGAAGATTTTCAGAAAAAGAAAAGTTAAGAAAAATTTCAAAGAAATCAAATGAAAGAAAAAAAAAATTATTAGTTTAAACAAAAGCCATTAAAAGCGTTAATAAATCCAAGATAGTTGCGGAGTTCCTTAAACTTGGAACACATTTTTGCCGAACAAAAAAGGCGAGAGTTGGAAATAACAACAACTCTAGTAAGACCATTGTCCTTTGTAAAAAAATTTAAAGTCCATCTCGCGAACAATTAGCAATGCCTCATACACCGACTGATGACCCGTTGTTGTTTTTGCGAGCTCGCATCTAGGAAGTATGACATGAAATATGAAAGATAGCGCAAAAAGCACAATCATAGTGTTTCGCGGATTTTTTTGGCGCATAGACCACCTGCTGATGGATCTCGTTAAGACATGTCGCAAATTGGTTTAATTAGAGCACTAATTTGTGCTTTAATTACGAAGTATTGCGAGTGGAACGCGTAATTGACTCGTCGCTCGTACCGTGGAATTCTTCGAGAGCGCGAAAGAAGCGAGGAATCTCGGATGACCATTTTCCTGGATGGAATGCATTTTTCTCCATTTCTCTTTTAAGTCTTTCTTACTTTCCTTATGAAAAGTGGAAAAGTTATTTTCTTATTGGCGCCATATTTATATATAAAATATTTTATTAAAGAAGATAAATTAACAATTTTATTCTTGTTGATGATGAAATGAAATAAAATGAAAAAAACAAGTAACAGAATTGATTTAGGAAAATTTTCTTAATTCTACATTATGAATGATATGAAAAGTATATCATTAAAAGTGGTTGACACATAAAGAGGAAAATTCGCGTATCGGATATAATTGATACATTGTTGCGCTTGCAATTAAGTATCTGCCCGAGCATATCGCGTCGACTAGATTCGACGCAGTTTGCTTTTGAGAAAGATTTAAATAAACAACATGAATCGTCGCAGCGTGACAAAATAATGAAGGTGGCTGGCACTGTTACTGTCAGCTAATAGTCGGTTCGTTATTTAGACCAAGAGAGACGTACGTAAGATCTTACACAACTGGCCCCCGCGTAAGAGACAATTTTGCATTATTCTGGCGCTGGAATTATCACCGAGGAAAATTTTCATTAACTTTATTAACAATTACTTCATTTTCATTTAACAAAATAAATAAACAGATACGTTTTGCAATGAAGAAGTTTATTATAAAAAAACAATTGCATCATTTTCCGCAAACAATGAGAACTATTTAAATTATTTTCTCGAGAAAATGTTATCATACTTTTAAATGTAATTTCGTTGCCCATAAATTTGATAACAAAATTATTGGAAACGTAGTGAAATAAAGCAAAATAATATTTTTTCACTCGAAGGCCATGTAAAAGTAATGGGACCATATTAAGAAAGTGTGTTACAAAAATGAACTTAATGTTACGGCACATATATATTTATGAAGCGTTTGCAAAATTGTTACAATAGCATAGTAATAATAATAACAACAATAGTGCAATAAATGAATGAAAAATGAACCATTAGACCAAAGATTACGCCCAACGTTTTCAGTTCCATTCGATCGAAACCGTAACCAATGAAAGTTTATTGTGCCAATACGAAATAAGGCGCGTTGGTATTATCCACGATCGCTGACTCATCAATTTGATTTTACTTTCTTTCGATGAAATTAAATTAGATAATGGCCAATTATCTCGCGTTCTTTTAATCGATGGCGAAATGTGCCTGCTTCAGATAATTAGTTCATCAAAACTCTTTGACAACAGTGAAATTATGTCATAGACGGTGAATTAATTTCTTTGCAATTCTTCCAGACCCATCAGAATACAATTTTTTTCCTCTTTTCCAAAGAAAATGATTTTTCATTTCATTCATCATGAGCACGGTTAGCAGATTAGGGATTTTCTCCCTAGATTTTACATGCTTTAATATACAAAGTCCTTAAGAAATCCCTAAATTTCTGGCAACGCTGATCCTGAGAATCTGGATTCGTAAACAGTAGACTCATTATTCATCTGTAGCGTTCTAAAACTCTTCTTTTTGCATACATTACTTCGTCGAGTTGTTGTTCTTTCTTTCTCCCATCTTTATTAGATTCCATTCAGAATGTACCTCGTTCTTTGTCTCTCTCCTTCGCTTTCCATTGAACTTATCCTGTCACTTTCTACGCTCAATTACTTGCAATTATACACAGGCGCGTATATTTATTATCATCGTCGCGTTTCAAACGTGGGACGTGCGTCGAAGCATGTGATTCATCGACGTCGCTAGATTAGTCAATCCTGCGACGGGAACACCGTTTAAGGGAAACACCCTCCTGGCTATGGATTCTCTAGAGTCATTATTGTCATCGTTCTTAGTGTCATCGTGCTCATTATTACCATTTATAAATAAACACATACAAATTTCTTCCGATAAATTTCATTTGTTAATAACTTGACAATATCATTTTCATAATTCATCGATCTATTTTATTGTTGGGACAATATTTTATTAAAATATACCTGTCAACAAATTTTAAAAATTAGATATTAATTATTACAAAGAAAGATACTAATTTTTTGATTAGGGAAAGTATATTGCCACAGTACCAACAAAGTTAGTAATTTTTATGAAACACTAAGAAAAATTCTGATACAAGTTACAAATTTTACAATACTGTATAAAAAAATGTACAAAGTATATTTGAAAATGTCTAATACTTCTTTTACATTTTCACATACAGTATTGTAAAATTTATGACTTGTATCAGAAATTTTCA
The DNA here is from genome assembly GCA_022817065.1 of Probaryconus sp. ZL-2020. Taxonomy (NCBI): domain Eukaryota; kingdom Metazoa; phylum Arthropoda; class Insecta; order Hymenoptera; family Scelionidae; genus Probaryconus; species Probaryconus sp. ZL-2020. The sequence continues at coordinate 6,892 of JABFQA010002109.1, read as the reverse complement.
TAGTGCGATTCCTTATACTTTATTTTAAATTTGTCTATACTTTATCTCAGTGTATGATCGAATAAAATAAAAACATCATGTTTTTTTCCACGAACACTGTTTCTGTATGAACATTGTTTTTGAAAAAAAAAAAAAAAAGGAAATAATTACCATCGAGTTATTCGTGAGTCGAAAGACATTAGATACGGCATTAGAGGTTGTCTTTGCGCAAGAGGCAAAAGCGATTTTTCAAATCGATTGTGTTGGCGAGGTGTTCCGCAAGGTGTTTGTTCTTGTGCCCTCATTTACACGTCCCGACGCGAGAATCCGCTTAAAGAGGAGCATCGAGACAAGGCACAGAACCGTTAATCCCTGTTCAGCGAAGGATGCATCTGGCACGAGGTCTCGGGCCGTCCTTGTCTCTCGGCGTCGTTGAACGGACGGAAACGACGTTCTGCTGTTGTTGCGCTTTCGCCGCGAGCGCGGCGTTGCATCCGCCGCAACCGCCACCGCCGGCACGTATCCTCGAATAATCTCCGTGCCGACGAAATCAGGATCAGTGGAGCCGCACTCGAAGGAGCAGCCTCGTCGACATCCTGCCCGGGTTGCGACACGAGCTCTTCCTCGAGTGCGCGGCCGCAAGCCGGAAAGAACTCTTGCGCAATCGAGAGCCTCTATTGTCTTGTGACGATCCGCATTGCGATTCGTCTTCTTCGCTTTTATGCGATAGACATGCAATCTGCCTTCAAATGGACGAGCCACCGCTCCTGATTCTTTTTTTCTTTTTTCTTTTCCTTTTTCCTTTTCTGTTTTACACTCAAAGGAACAGCTTTGTCGTTTAAATGATTCGTTAATTCGATTTAAAAGTATACTTTTGGAATTTGTCATGTTTGTATTCAATGTTGAAAATCAAAAAATACGTCCACAATTCGCTATAAATATTAAATATTCATGGCGAAAAATGTTTGCCCATAATCATAGTTTTTCACTACGTTTTGATTTGTTAAAATGTTAAAAATTAAGAACGAAAATAATTAAAAAGACACTGAATCTAGTAATAAGTCAGCGACAAATCGTCTTAAACCGATTCCGTTAGTAACGTGTTTCCTCTTTGAATTATTGAATAATAAGTATTGACAAATTCTCAGTATCATAAGAATAGTCAATGGAAATTGCAATTGAAAATTTGCAAATGGAAAATTGAGGATATCCCCAATAAGAGGAATACATGGAAACATTTATTGATCTCTCCTTAATTGAATATTACAAAAGACAATATAATCTTTCTTTTTTCTTTTTCATTCTTACATTCATTCATCTTTGAATCCTATTACGAAGTATATAAACGTTGCAATATTGCATGAATTATTACACAATGTAATATGATACAAAATAAATATGCTATTCAGTCGCGCATATACTTTTGCACAATTTCATGTTTCACAAAAGTTTAACATTGTGTTGTTTAAATAACCATTACGAACTTACATACATTATAAAAAGGATTTTGCATTTCACGTGTGATTTCAATCTTTTTTACATTATATTACAATTACATTCGTTGTTATCAAAATTATCGGCGATCATTTTCCCTATAAATTTTCTGTGTCAAAGTTAACGAGAGAACGAGTTTAAATTATTATATTATTCCATTATCTATTTGCTATTCATCCAGAGAAATAAAGTCTGATTTTAAATAACGGAAACACTCGTATACAATTTTTTGAGATCATCGACCTTTCAGAACGCTTTGAAACTTATTCATGAATGCGATGCCACGCCCCGGTAGTGTGACATTGGGCCCATTTTTTCATGTTGATTTTTTCCTTCATGTTTATTTCATCTTCATTTCGCTTAGTCTAATTCATTTCATCCATTCATCTTTCTTTCCAGTTTTACAGCAATTTTACGATGTAGAAATTTGACGCTAATTGGCCTCGCGTTTGCCGTGGCATTGCTCAGATCAGATAAAAATTTCTTTAAAATATATAAAAAGAAACTATAAAAAAATAATAATAGCGAAAATGGTTATTGAAAATCGTACATGCAGAAAAATAGAATGGATATTTTACTATAAATTGTGGTAGAAAATGTGTTAAAGAAACAGAAAAAAAATTACCATAAATATGGCAAATTTTTTGATAATTTATGGTATCATCATTTATGGTAATTTTTTCTGTATTTTTTGGCACATTTTCCACACTTTGACTTATAGGACCAGTTTGCCACATTAATGTATAGCAAATTTTATGGTAATATTTTTCTCATCTTCATTTTCTAGTAACTCGTACGCGAAGAAATAGAAAAGTGCAAAGTTCACCCAGATGAGTTTAGGCATTTTGTCAAAGAAAACGAAATGTATTATTATATAGAAGTGGTATTATATATAGACGCGTATATTGTGCACGTATATATAGACATATGTAAAAAAAAAAGGGATATAGGTAGGATGTGGGGCGGAGAGGCCAGGTTGGCTGGGTCGCAGCATTCCGAGCATGCCGCCATGTCCCGGCAGAGATTAATGGTGCTTTAATAACGTTAATTGAAGCCCTTGGAAGAATCGATCGGACCGTATCGCTCGGAGATAGCGATCGACCTTATGATAAATAGTCAGCAACACCACGTGCGACCGTTCCAACACTCTCTCGTCCCATGCTATTATTTTACTCTTTTACTGACACTGAAAATATCTCATCGTCATCAACGACACTTCCAAAAGATCATGCAACTGGAACGATAAAGGATTCAACTCTGGTGTGCATTGCATAGATTAATAAATAATATTCGATGGTATTCTAATGTGATATTTTAATGTAAGAAAAGACCTTTGTGATGTCGATCGAGATGTTACGATAAAGTGGGTTATTAATCGATTATTATCGAATGGGCGAATCTGGATTTTGAAATGGAATTTTTTTTTTGTCTTCTTGAAAATATATAAGAAAGGAAGATTGTTAGATTCCCTTATTTTGCAAATTCTTTAATTAGAGACTAACACTTTTAATTTACAAATCTAAGAAGTAGTTGTAGATAAAAAAAAAAAAAAAGGAAACAAAAGTGCAAGTGTCGTCTTAGTGTTTCTGTGCGACAGACATGGAGGACTCGGTAATTATGGTGACGGAAAGGGAAAGACAGGTCGACGGTGTTTAATACGAGGGCAATCCTCGGCGTTTCTCATGACGATTAATCCGCGGACAATGGCACGGTTGCGCCATGGCAATTAGCGACAACGCTTTTACAGGCGTCCGTGAATGAGGTGGGGTTCTAGATAACCGAGTCTCCCACTTTTGGTCAGATTGTAATCCATATAATTTCAGATCTACACAGATAAAAAAAAAAATACTGAATGTTTCAATTGAAACAGGGTTTCAAATTGAACTAAATAACTGTAATTTCCTGAGGTTCGAGAGCGAGAGTGCTTTTCTTAATGGGAGAGAGAGAAAAGAAAAAAGTAAATCTGTTCTTCTGAACGCTATTATTCGCGTCTTGGCTTTGTGACTTTGGCTCGCGCTTGCGTCGTCGTTGGTTGCCTATCGCGCGTATTTGAGTATGTGGAGCATGGGATCACCATTGTCTATTGTTGCTCGTTATCGCCGGGTCATGGTCACCGGTCGATCCGAAATCCTAGTTTGCACGTTCTCTTGCGTCACGCTATTATGAAAAATGCAGACTTCACCGCAGCAGGATCTTTGGTGGATGATCGCGAAAAACATTGCCACCGTTATCCGACTGTGGAAAATTCAACAGCACATATCTGATTATTAGCAGGCAATGCTTGAACGGCGCGCACGAAACGAAAGAAATATTCAACGAGCAGAGAGGATATTATGCAAAGAGGGAATATAAATTCATTCGTTTGTTTTTTCTTTTTTTGATACCATCAAATTAATTAACGAACAGACTCAAATTAACATTATTAACGTTTAATCTACATAGCAAAGGCAAAACAATGGCTAGAAATACACTTGAAACATTTTCCCGTCTTTTATAATCTTTTCGATTTTCCATCTTTAAGATTGCAAAAGTTTTGCAATTTTTCAATTCCTCCGCTTTAATTCCATTGGAAGCACGTGCTCCTTTAAATTCCATGCATCTGAAGCATTTTTCAGACGTGTTAAAGAAAAAAAAAAAAAAAAAAAGGAAAAAAAGAAAAATCTGAAATGATATCGATATCGATGACTCATTCTCACGCACGAGGTGGTGTTCTAAAAGGCACGCCGGTGCGAAAAGTCTCGAGAAAGGCACAATGGAGCGAACGAATGCTCGCCTCGCCGTCGAGATCCGATAAGATACGCGAGATGCATCCGATGAGGGCACTCTTCGCCGCGCGCCACGCCATATTAAAGACATTGTATTATCTGTCATACTTGAGATACAAAAGGGCCAAGAGCGCGCGAGCCCGAGGGACCGACAAAGGCGATCGCTGGCTCACTTCTTCGAGGCGTCAAAAGCCGTCGCGTGGGTGGCTACAATGACACGATTTTCTTCGGGCTGGAATCAATTCTTCGATTATCCCTCTTATCGATTCGCGCGCAACGCAAATCGTTCGGGCACTGCTCAACAAATATTGTGACAAAGAAGATATGACAACGTGCTTTTAGTATAATCGCGATGACGATACGATTCTGATTGAAGAAGACTCGAAGATTTTGTAACGCACGTTTATATGGTTTTTCCAGGACGTTTTTTCCGTACCGATTTTTAATTACTGATAAACAAATTCCTTCGTAAATTCCATTGAACGTATACTTGAAAACTAAACCACCCACTTTAGAAATCCCCGACACTATACTTAACGATGAATATATTCATGTCGAATTGCTCTGGCGATTTTTCCAAAACTCCATTGGCATATATGAGTTAATATAATTAATAACGTGCGCCAATTTTTTTGCGGGAAAATGATATTCATGCTGGGAATGGAGCGGGATTATTATTATCTCGAAAATTTTCATTTTAACGTTAATGATAGATCGGATAGATCGGTCTCGCGTGCATGCGAGGGAAAAAGCTCACGTGGCGAGAGAGATGATTCATCCACGCCTACCGAGCCGATCCGCCACGCTGCGCTCCGCTCGGCCCTGCGCGAGGAAAGATTCGCTTATGGAAACACGAGTCTGCGTGGAGATAAGTAAAAACGCCAAGCACAATGAACCGCTTAAGATGAGAGCGACAAGTTGGGTGCAAACACAATGAGGGCGTGGGCCTTCGTCGTTAAACGAAAGGACTCTTGCCTCTTACATTTTTTCTCATTTTCCTTTTTTTTTTTTTTATTTTTATTTTTATTTCTTTTATTTCTAAATGAGATTTTACGTCAATGAAACCGATTCGTCTCGTGACAGTCAAACCTTTTATCGAGATAATTTTTTTTTTTTAATTCCTCGTCCAGAAATGTTATTGAAGTTCTCATCGATTAATTCATCGAAAAATTGCAAAAATGATCAAACTTCGGATATTTAATACTTTGCAAGTGTTCTAATTGAAATTTTTGATTTCTGCTTTATATCTGTTGACTTTATTAATTTTAAAAATTTTTTTCCGAAAAACAATTCTTATAAAACCTAAATTAAATTATAAAAAGACTGTTAGAAGATTAAAAGAACGTTAGACGTTTCATAGGATTGCCATTTTACTTCATATTACAACGACGTTCGTGCGACAAAGTGTACTTTTGATAAATTGCGGGCACGAGTTATAAATATGAATAAGGCATGGCCGCGTCGTCAGTAAGTATTCCTTTTTTTACGGTCCAATGTGTCTCGAATAATCAGTCTGGTTGCGGGCATTGAGCTCTCAGCATCGTGCGTCGTTATTCTCACACGCAGAGCGCGTTTTAAGAAACTCCATAAACGTAGAAACGGTTCCAAGGTCCGAACTTCCGGCCCGGAATAAAGGAGGGCGCGATTCTTCCCGCGTTGGAGACTATAAAATGAGAGAGGAAGGAGAGGGGAGGAGGAGAGAATTGCACAAGAGATATTCTAGCCGAGTGCCCGCCGAGAGGAAAAGTGTAGGCTAAAGACCGATGAGGTTGCGTTGTGGCGAAACAATGAAATTATGACTATTTCTATTCTTCTTTCAGGTGACTCATTACTACCACCAATCTTTTCGTTCGAGCAGTTCACTTTTTCTTTCCATCCCAGGAATTACGTTACTAATCATGTTCATTGCCCCTCTCTCAATTGATTATTACGTTAATGTCATTAGAATTTTTTTTTTTTTTTTTTTTTCATTGTTACGAGAATTATACAATAAACATTGGCGCGTATTTGCATTTATGCTAATCTCATATCACATTTCTCTTTCACTGTTGCCTAAACTAGAATGACAATAAGAAATTGGATCGAATTTAGAAGTTGCGTTAGATCTGAAATCTCCGCATCGATGACGCAATAAAATATCAGAATAATAATTACCCGCATAATTCATAATGTTGCAAAATTCGTTAATTGGGTTTATGAGGATAGATTATTTATTGGGACTGGAAATATTGTGTAAATTTAATCGTCGCGTTTAACGCAAATACAACAGTAAAAAAAAAAAAAAAAGAAGAATTTGTAATAAAACAATAAGGCTTACAAAACTACGAAACTCCAAAATGATTAGTAGCATCAAAGCCCTCGTATCTGTAACCCTTCTCGTCGATGATGACATAAATAATCGAGTTTTTTTATCATTCCATTTAAGTGGTACCAGTTTGGTTATCTGGTCGTGATGCTAAAGCGACATTAATTGGTTTTCACACTTTCATAAAGCTGTATCAGCGGTGGCGATAAAATCTGCGTGGAGGGCTCGTCGGGGCCTTCTTCATCGCCACTCTCTCGCTCGCTCAAACAATGGCCAATGTCCAATAGCGACCGGTCCGCCTGTTCTATTTATTCGCAAAAAAAAAAAAAAAAAAAAAAAAAATTGTTTT
>JABFQA010002108.1:0-11935 GCA_022817065.1 Probaryconus sp. ZL-2020 | reverse complement strand
TTATAAACATTCAATTTTTCAATGATTACAATTTTTTTAAGTAGTAATTTCTTCTAAAGTTAACAAAATAACTGAATTAGGTATGTTAGTTTTGGAGATTTGTACATTTGGGAAATAAATAAATGCATTGATCAATGATAACAATAACAATTTAATAACTTTTCCAAGCATACATTTGTAACTGTTGAAAAGCATCCTAATCTGTTTATAAAGAGAAATAAAATTATAGTGACTGTGTGTGCTTTTGAGAGAGAGTGTGTAGTTTTAATTAAAGATAAAACAATTTCGGACTCAAACGATATAAATCATATTTGGAAACGGTGTAGATAATTAATAGGTGATAATTCTTGAAAAATATACTGGATAATTATTGAAACGTTGGATTTTATGAAGCTGTTACGAATGAAAATTGTTGTTGTTTACAGAGCATTCGTTAAAAAAAAAATTACTTTGAACTCAAAACTCAAAATACTCAAAATGTTTTATAGTGAAAACGTTATCCTAGTATATTTTTCAATCACATATGCGAAGTCAAACAGAGAAAGAAGAAATTTGATATTTTCAAACAACCTTAGTCTGCGAAGAAAAATGTAACGATGCATGATTTTCGATGATTTAACATATCTCATTTTGAATGTAAAATAAAGATTAACAATAATGGTAAAATTGCAAAGAAATTGAATAAATAAAAAACAAAAATAAAATAAAATAAACGAAATACATAAATTAAAATATTTTAAACATTTAATCCTAAACAACAATCATTAACGTTACGCTGTAAAAAGTAAAAGTAGATGATTTTTTGCATATTTTACTGTCATTGAAAATCCATTCAAACAATACAACGCAAGAAATGAGATTTTTAATATTAAGAAACTTTCCTAAGTATAAAAAGTAAGCGTTACTAAAATAAAATATAAAATTCTCTTTAAAAATCTCGTTTCTATTTCTTGAGAAAGCATTGCCAAAATTTGCAATTTCGAAATGCTCGCAATTTGCTGGTATCCGAAAAATGCTCACTGCTTTGTTCCATCTCCGGGAGAAATTGAATTTTGGCCGGGCGTGCGTTGTCTGTTCTTCAACATTCCTCTAATTTCCGTACAACTTTATTACCGAAAAACATTTGGATCGAAGTGCAAACAAGAGAAAATTGTGTCTGCTTAGAACCTAGATTGCAAGCTACTTGCGTTGCATTCCTGCATCTTTCGGACAAATTGTCGAAATATATTTGGGACAGAATTGTACTTTCTTCAAACTGTAATGATTGTCCAAAGATCGTTAACATTTCCAAGTGATTTTACAACTTTGAAAATTCATTTAAACTTCAAGTAAATCTTTAATTAATTAATTCAATTTTAATTCATTAGTATTAAATGAAATATTAATGTCAAGGGAAGAAATTTTCGTAATTCTCAAATTGAAATTTTCCATAGAATAGAAAATACGTGGTTTAGAAAAGACATTGTAAAAAGGTACTTTTGGCGAGTAATTTAAAATATTAAGATCTCTTTAAAAATATTGTCACAGAGGAAATATTAACGACAAAAAATAAAAAAATAAAAAATAAGTTGGTACTAATTTCGAATAGCATGAAAAAAAAAACCAGTGTTGATTTCAAGAGAGATGGACGATCCTTAAATCTAAACGTAATTCCTGTCAATATATTCGACTAGCTGTTATAATTTTAGATCTCGCCATCAGACAAAACGAGTAAAGTCATAAATGAAAAGAAGAACCTTAAAACAATAGTTAAAAAGTAGCGAGTATAATAATTAGCCTTCAACACTGTGAACGTTGATGTTTAATGACTTGCATTGTTACCCTGGAAAGGCGAGACGAAAGCAAGGAACAAGCGATGACTTTTCGAAGTACTTCTGTCGGGTTTCGCCGAGTGAAAATAATCGGTCACCTTAATCTAAACACTGCGTTTCGTTGTTCCGTTCCAGAAACAATTTTGTACCTTTAACGAATAGCAACGTTGTATTTCTCTGGCGAAAGGTCCACAAAATTAGAATAACTCAAAGAAAACACCTTGTTATTAGTTTTACGGAGTGACATGAGAATTTAACCATCGATAGCTGCAGAGTCAATGTCGTGATGCCTAGAAAAGTTCCATACAATAAAAGTAAAACAAAAAGAAAGTTTAAAGACAATTTTAAATAGGGAAAAATGAACGGCGCAAACGAACGCATTGCCAATCAACATTTTCAATTTTTTTTCAGGATTGAATGTTAATACGTTTTCTTTTTTTTTTTTTTTCTTTTTCATTGAAAATGTTTTTTTAGACAAGTTTCCTGTTTAATGAGGGTTCAATTGAAGATGAAATTCCAGATAATTGCATTTGAATTTCTTATTTTCTTTTCGTGAAACAATTTCGTTTCAATCGAACCCGAATATATTCAGGGCATAAATTTTCCGAATAAAAGGCAAAGTTCAACGAGTCTTTCAATTCTACTACTAAACTGCCAATGAAACGTTTCTCATTTTAATCGTATACTTTGAAGGTGATATCTTTTGACGAGTTGAAGCTTTATTCGATACAATTTTACGCTTCGAACAAATTAAAAGAAAAAAAAAAAAAAAAAATTAGCGATGCTCGTTTTCGGCGCAAATTGCAGCTCGGGGAAACGCAACTCTTGCAATCTGTACCGAAAAAAAGAATTTTACGAAAGACTAAAGTTTGAGCGAAAGTTTTGTCTCGAGTCGAAGATAGTTTTACAACTTCTCTCTGATAATGGAGACTTAAAACAAATGTGTCCCTTGTTCGAATCCGAAGAATAATCCGATTTATAAAACAGGATGTGCGTAAATTGTTGCATTGTTCATTAAAACAGAATACAAGTCAAGTGAGGTGAAAAAATATTTGAAGTGAAAATTATTTAGTAAGAGTTCTTTTTTCGAACCTGACGTTTCTTCGAATTATCGTTACTGTTGGTATCCAATGTTTAAATTGTAAGTTAGATTTAATTACGTTTGTAAACTACGTTACGAATCATAATTTGTAATACAAGTTATTTCGAATGTCATATCGTCGATATATGTACTTGAACTTTATCAAATTATTTGTATTTAATCGAATTAAATACTTGTCATTAATCTTGGTTGTTTATTTTTTATTCAAAGATACAATTTAAAGCTTTAAATTCTGAGGCAAATGAAATTCAAATGTAAAATACAATTTTCAATATTTCTCTCGTAAAAAGTTTTAAAAAATAATATTTGCTCAACAAATTTTTACAGTGAAAAACTCTATGTGAATTTGTTTCAGATATGGTTATTAGTACACATATAGGAGTTTTTCGTATTACCTAATATGATTTTTAGAAAAAAAGTAATTTAATGTTAATTAAATTCAATTATTTATTTGTATATTAAAACTGATTATTTAAAAATCTTTTATGGACATTAGGAAACTTTAAGTTTAATGTTTCTGTCTGTATACCGATTGCAAATATTTTCGTTCTGAATGGTAGTTTATCGAACCATTTTAGGGGTGGTTTTATCGCGAGTAGGTGCATGAGATTCCTGCCTTCGTAATGCTTCAAAATCAATACTGTGTAACTATCAGAATAATCCGTCGAATTATTTATCGTGAATAGATAATAGATTTTATAATCATAACAATTACAGAAATCTATGGGTATATGTAATTTAATAAAAAAAATCTTTTCCTGATTCCTTTAAATTCAATTATTAATAGCATGGGATTAAAATGAATAATTATTTCTTTTATCATTTATACAATTACGTTTATAAATAATAATAACTAACAATAATCTGTAAATGCGTCTAAAGTAATTTAACAGTAATTGATAGGAAAAAATTAAGAATGTTTATCTATTGCTGATAGAAATATTTTTATCATTGACCAGTAAAGCGCGCAACGTTGACCTATAACTTTTATTTCATTAATTAAATTCATTCAATGTCTGAAGTTATTGAACGAAATGGAAAACTGATTGCAACTAAAAACTATATATTTTTCTACGAAAATGTCTTGGTCAACAAAACAAATTTGCATTGAACTTGATTCAAATTTATGACCAAAATATATAAGTGTTATCAATAACAGAACTAATTCTATTAATGAACTATAAAAATATCATTAACAATTGCGCGAGCTTTGTTATAATCCAATTCCACTGTCATTTAATAATCTTTATATGATATTCTAATAAAAGTAACGCTATTGATTTATTAGTTGAGTGTCAGGAATTGGAATACTAAAAAACAATTTCCATGTGAATTAGAAAACTTTAATATCATTTTTCTTTTATAAAATAATGGGGGAAAAATAATAATTATAGGGTTGAAAATAGACATAACAAATGAATACAAAATTAGCCCTTCCTTTATTTTTTATGATGAAAAAATAAAATTTGAAAACGAGGAAGGGATCGAAAACTGCATTTGACTTGTTTCTTCATAGGAAATAAATTGCAAATTGCTGTCATGATCGTCAGTATTTTCCGTATTTATAAGAAAGTGGATAAGTATATATGGAATGTGCCAAAAGTATTACTAAACACTAGTTTTTAGGACGTTAAAGCAACCTAAAGTGTTTTCACAGAAAGAGAGAAACTTCGGTCCGATTTTCGTTGTTATCTCTATATTTCATTGCTGCCAATTATCGTGTTCCACTATGCTGCTGTCAAATTATTGTCATTTCATTCAACGCAAAGTCACGACTTATAATTGTTACTTTGTATTTGGCGCAATACTATAATTTCTCTTCGTACTTTTCTAGCAGCTATACGAATTCATTGCGCATTAAAATAAAGCTACAAAAATTCTTACAGTAAACGTTTAACATCCTTAAGATACGTGAAATCAAAGTTCAAAACCCTGATGGATTTGACAATGGTGATTCAGTCTTCTTTAAAAATTCGCTTTTTAGAATTTCGAACGAATTTTGATTGTGGACGGCTGAAACAAATCAATAAGATAGCTTAGAAAATTGGATACAAAAGTGTCCTTTTTTATGAATTTTAAATTTAACTTGTACATTTGAACGTATTTTTAAAGATAAGATGGATATCAAGTATGACAGAGTTTGGTGAAGATACATGTTTGAAGGCTTCAGGAAATAAGTATTTGGCTTACTTGGAACAAAACATTTCAATCTGACGTTATTTTCAATGTGTCAAAATTTAAGTCACTTTGTTAGTTGATCTGACATTTTGAGAATCGAAGGAGTTGCGAAGTTTCGATAAATGTATTATTCGCTTAACTAACGCATTTACCACGTCGAGAAACTTTTTAACTTTCCCATTATTTTTGTTTAATTAAATATGTTACGTAACAACCTTTGCGCAGTACCCAATGCATTGTCTTCGCCAAACATGCGTTTGTTAAAGTTAGGAGAGGCCATCTCGTGAGAAATGAATATCTTGAGCTTTAATCGGAAGACTAAATAGGGGGAGTTTATTTTAATGAAGAAGTTTCATGGGGAATGATGCGAAGTGATATTTCTGTTCGTTATGAGAGATAAATGTCTATTGAAGATTTATTAGTCCTGGAGATTGGATGCTAGAAGTGCATGTAAATGAAACCACATTTAGAATATTAATGAAATTATATTTATTATTAATATGTCAATCGATATGAAGAAAAATATATGAAAATAAAGTACTGTCTTTATTAACGTTTCTCTATGATCTCGTTATTTATTCATATCCAAAATGTTTTTCTACTCTTTTTAATTCAATTCATTATTTGTATTTGTTATTTTATTATTATTAATTTTACTTTATTCAAATATAATTTCACAATTTATGTCTGCAACGTCGAAATAAAAGGTAAGTGATATAAAAAACGTATAATTTTAATATAGTAGATTCTCTCTCGAGTCTAATAAATTTGTCCTTTTTTTTCTTATGGAGGTGTTTAATTTTGATTATAGAAACAAACGTGGACTCGACAAAGAGTTTACTGTCCATTAGAACTGAAATTTACGTTGAACGTTGGGAGAAGATTTCATTGTAGACGCAGCATTCTAAATGAATCAAAGGGAACTTATATTACACCCTAAAACAATTAAGAGGAATTAAGTCATTAATTAAATACCTAGAAAAAAATAATTCAGTCAAAATTTAGTTTTTGTTTCGAATGGTAGCGAGAAAATTTATTGAAGGAATGAGACAAAGTGATTTTGAAGATGTTACAGCAATGACTGTGTTACAGAATCAAGTATTTTTGAGCAAATACTGTTCAAAGAAAATAACTGCATATCAATTTCACGATAATTTAAATATAATGACAAATCCCACGGCAGTAATTTTATTGTTTTATATTAGGTATTCGCTAGAGCCGTTTTGTGACTGTAGTTTATTTTATGTACTTCTGTGATGCATGCAGCTCTTCCGACTTTAACTAAAACCCATAAAAAGTTCTACGTCGATAACGCCAAGAGACATAAACGCAACAATGTATCCTGTTGATACTTGCAGGTGGATTCTATGGTTTACGATAAGCGAAATACATTTTGTTAATGGCGATTTACGCAATTACAAATCTTTCCTCCTATCTTTCAATTGCATTTTACAAATTACGACGTTGCGCTTTTACTTGACTATTTACATTCAAACGCAACTCCTGTGGCATTATTTTACTTAAATGCAACATAAACGATACAAAAATTTCACCGAAAAGAAAAAAAAAAAAATTTGCAATCCTCGACTACAAAAAGCAAAGGTCAAACTCAGCAGTAAATTATCAGACAGCAAAACGCGCACATCAATATTTTTGTCGATAGTTTGCCCAAAGTTTGTAGTATTTTCCACAAAGTTTCTAGCGTTATAACTGGTGAACGAGCGCATAAATATGTTTGTTTAAAATTTGCCGAATGTTTCCTGCATTTCGCTAACCCAATCAATTTTTCAGCATTAAAAATTAAGGAAGTTGTTCAGTTATAGATAACATCACTAAAGAAATAATTACTTTATATTGCACAATTATAGTAAATGAAAATAATATTTTTCCTTAAGATGAAGAAGAAACAAAAGTTAATTAAAACATTCAGTAAAATTTCTGACCGCCTTTAATATCTGTCTATTACAATTCATTACAGTACTATGGTTATAATTGTATGTTACATCGTATCGTACAAGTGTGGAAAAAATTCGGATTTGCGTCGCGATACTTATGACAATAATAAGCATAGTAATTAGCGTTATTGTACTTTTGAGAATGTTTAATTTGTAATAATGCACGTCATAGGAAAGTGCTCCAGTAGACAACATTGAGGATGAAAAATGAAAAAGGAAAAAAGAATCTTGATACTTTGTCAATATAAATTGCAGTGGCTCTGCCCTCGCAGCAAGTATCGTATTGCACCCTTGGCTCCCTCACAGGACTCCTGCTTCTATCGGAATCTGGTCTCATCGGCGTCTGCAAGAAAAAAAAAATTCTAATTAAACTCTCCTGGAATGAACAAACTAGCAGAATTAGATTCTCAAGTGAGACTTATTTTCAATGATAAATACATATTTTGTGAAGTAAAAACGCCCTCTTAATTACCATGCCAATTCTATTAAAAATTAATTTAATATTTCTTATATTATATAAACTATGACTTACAATTATAAAATAATCAAATAAATCAGAAATAATTTTTATACCTTAAAATCGTCGATTTCTTCTCTTAAGTCTTCATCAGAATATCCCTTCATGGCTTTTGTGGCGACCGGTCCCATATAATTATTAACGATAGCAAATTCCATAAGTGATAAAAATACGAAGACACTGCAAGACGACATCCAAACATCAATGGCTTTTACGTAAGAAACTGGTGGCAGTGATTGTTGAGACTGTGTATTTTGTGTTGCTGTAAAAAATAATTTTGTCTAATATTTAATCATTCATAATAAATTTGAAGAATTCAGACATGCAACTAGAAATGGAACGTCACTTGACACAGTGATTAAGGTATATATTCAGTCAGACACATTTATAATTCGATTTAATGAGTTAGTTAAAAAAAGTATGTTGAAATTTCATATATATTTATAGTAAAATTGAATAGGAAGGTCGCCTAAAATGCATACAAATATTAGCTATCATAGACAATTGCATGATAAACATTGGTATTTGCATGATTTCGACAACGCATTGTTTGTTTCAGTTAAATTGAACTGGCTTATTTATCGTACGATGAACTTTACATATTGTACAGTTTCTATTTATTCGCTGAAATAGAAACATACATATATGCATAATATTACGTTTCTATTCGTCCTGTTCTGTTCGACGAGCATAAATTATTCATATTTTTAATAAAAATTATTTAAAACAAATACAAACATCAAAAACAAAAAGTTCGCTTAACTTTAATTCATTCTTTCATTTATAATGTGCCGTTAAATTGGCATTATGAACTATCTAAAAATGAATGAAAAAAAATATACACCTAGAGTGAGAAGTGATGTTACTCCTAATGTGACACGAGCTGGAATAGCTTCGGGTTTGATCCAGAATGCAATCCACGACATGACTACAATCAGAGCTGAAGGTATGTATGTGTGGAACAGATGATATCCTAATCTTCGACGCAAATTGAAGACTATCTGTATACACGTGAAATTCCCTGTTGAGTACTCGATGGTGCAGTCGGTAGTATAGTTGTTCGAAATGTCGAGTTGAGGTAGTTCAATTTCAGGATTGACCACCAAAGGATCCGTCATATTCCATATAAATACTAGGTCTTGTGTCGTATGTGAAACTGTAAATTTAACATTTCAGTTATCTCATGTTATTCAATGGCTGCACTTCAAAAATACGCATGCAAAACAATTAACGTATTAACGCTTCAATTCGATTAATTTTATTCCATTTAAATTGCAAATTAATTAAAAGTTAATTTGAAAATAAAAATGTCCTCACGGCTTTCTATCATCATTGAGCAAATTTGCGTGTCGTGGGGATATGATTCAAACTTCATGGCACATGAAAGCACAAGCGTCAATCTGAAAAAGTTGGAAATTTTACATACTTTAAAGTGCATCAGATTATATCAGAACTTGCGTCATTTGATGCTTCCTTTTTACATTAAATATTTATACATTTTGACAAACTTTGGATATTTTAATTCTAAATAACTTTTTAACATATTTTACTGCCGGCGTACTCTTTATTTATTATACTTACATCATGCCTTTAATGCCATTATTAAACTTATATACAAAATATACTTTGTGCAAAATGATTAAATTAATTAATTCTTATTCGTTATAAATAATAAAAAAATACGCAAAACATTGTACATATAAAACTCTGTCTACCGGACTTCTAAGAAAAAGGTAACGTTTTTGCCTTTGTCTTATTTTCAAGATTGGTTACCAAAAGGTCTGCGAGATTTGAATACATGCATAATTTAAAGAAATGATGCATCTTACTAACTTCGACATGTACAGAAGTGTTTTGTCGTGATATAGCCAGAGATAGTGATTCGGTATCGACATCTCGTGGAATGTGACCTTCTTTGCATTCTTGAAGAAGCAATCTGGTCTCCATATATTGTGCAACCAATCGACATCCAGAATTCTATATTCCTCCGACATATTTTCCGGTAACCTTAATCGAGAATCACGCCAGCTTTGCGCAAGGAATATATCTGCGACGTATGTCTGTAATTCACATTTGGAATGAGTATAATTTTAAAGGAAATGTCGCGTTAAACATATTTTGAATTAACTTAACACAATTTGGAAGGACATTGTAAAAATAAAAGATTATTTAATTAAATAAAAAACTTTATTAAGAAATTCATTTTGTAAAACAACCTGTAAAACAATCTGTATAATAAATCATTAACGCACCATAGATTCTTCGTTTATCGAATCGATGCTAAGCACTGTTACGTGAAAATAAACGATGGTCGGCTGTCCCAAGAACTTGGGCGCTCTGTGCTTGTCATACTGTTTTGGATTCAGAGGCAGAATATCCCGCAACGACAGGGACACTTCCTTCCTGCCGTACTCCTCGAGATCCATGTCTCTGCAAACGATAACCGAGAACAGAAGCAAAGCTTAGCTTGGCTAGGTGCAAATTTCATTCGCGAAGGACATTCTGCCGGCGACACTTCCGCCAACTAATGTCACCGTTTCCTCGGTTGCAACGGACACACGTGAAACATGCTCCTCACCAATTTCAAAATCGCCTTAACTTTTACAGTATCAATAATTAACGCCTCATTTCTTCTCAAGTAACTTCGTTGATAGAACATAACAAATATTATACGTACAAACAACATACGATACGTTCTATCGGAGTTGTTGAGAATTAATTCTACCGTTACTGTGAATCTGTTAATAATTTATTCTTTTTTTAATTATTTACTTCAGTCTTTGAGTCGTTGGAAAATGTTTTGTATTATTGGAATAAAGATAAAATTTAATTTGATTATGTAAGTATGGAAAGAAGCAATTATAATAAACATTTAAGGCGTCGTGTAATCTTCTAAGACAGTTTCAAAAAAGTGAAGTTCAGAATTGAAGTCCCATATTCAAAATTGACTTCATAAAGTTTAAGTTTATTAATATTTCAGATATAAATTTCGATGAAACAGCAATACCCCAGAAGCCATAACAAGACTTCATGTTGTGCATACCCTTAAGTTCTTCCGACTAGTACAACCTATTTTAATATGTCTCCTCCGCGTTAAATGTAAAACAAGATAAAGCGAGGACTTGAAAAAGATTCTACGCTCGTTGTTATCCCATTCACAAAAAGAGCATTGTAATACATTGTAATACATTGCTGTTATTTAAAAATAAAGTGCAGACAGTGAAAAAACAAAAACTTTATAATATTTGTATTTTCACTAAACTATGTATGGTCTTAATACTCGGTGCAAAATTATGTACGTGCTTTATAAATGAAACGTTCAAATATTTCTACTGTTTGTCGAAAATTCAAAAATTAAATATTTCTATCATTGTTATTGTGAAATTACATTTACACGATGGCAAAAGAAAAAAGAATAAAAACCTTTCAACGTTGAAATAAAAAGAACGATTAAAATAAGTTTTACGGAAAGAAGTACGCGTACGATTAAAAGTTCGATGACGGACGAAAAATGAGCGCGCCACTTAAGCGTCGCAATTTGAATATAGAGCGATGAAATTTGGAATCCCGTACACGTACTTCCATGTAAAACCAGAATTTCGCCATTCGACCTCCGCGAAAAAGCGGTACGCGTACTTCTTTTGTAAAAAGTGAGTGAAGTATTTTTGTTCTCCCCCTTACTCTTTTTTTTTTTTTTTTTTTTTTTTTTTTTTTTTTTTGTGAAATGTGTCAAGATGGTATTGCGGCGTTGTTACCTTTCGATCTTCGGAAAAAACCGGTATCCGCGTTTTCTCGCCGAAAGTCGAATAGTACGAGACGATAGGCTATCGACCTTAAAATGCCACCCTTCAACTTCCGTGGATAGAACAGCCTCGCATACTTTCTCGCTGAAACTCGAACATTACGAGATAATAAAGAGTAACAGCGACATTTTATTGCGATACCATTCGATCGAATATCATAATTATTAGAAACCTGCCAGGATGGCGATAAAAAAAAAAGTTTCGCTTATTTCATGCTAATTATGCCATCTCAAGCTAAGTTCTCAGGATTTTGCATCAAATATGGCGGTTATTCTTATGATTATTGATATATAATTGTCACTGACGTTTCTCATTGTTTTATGTTTCAAGTTACAATTTCAATTATTCAATGTAATTTATAATGGCAATTATTTCGTGAAATTTTATGTTATCATTTATTATTGTGAAATTTGATAAATTATTTTCATTTTTATTAATTTACTTACGAGAAATGTAAGGCCGCCATATCGAACAGCGTATACAGATAGCAGCATAGAATCACCAGAGAGTGTTTCTTCATACCTAAAATACAACATTCTACAAGGAAAAGAAAATTTATAATTTAGTAT
>JABFQA010002107.1:0-11946 GCA_022817065.1 Probaryconus sp. ZL-2020 | reverse complement strand
TTTTGTTATTTTAGATTGTAATTTTTCTGCTTATTACGTCTTTGGACTACTAGATAGATTGTAATTTTTAAAAAATTAATTTTCTCAGTGCAATGAATAATTGATAAGAAACATCTCACTTAGGACATTAATAATAGATGACAAAATAATATACAAATACATGAATTTTTATATATCTGTATGTACCTCGTTACGCGGATGGTGGAAGAATTAGGTAGGCAGAGTTTGAGGGAGATTGTGGAGTTGGGGTAAGCAAGGACCCCCGCAGGCTTGAAAACGAACGCTTAAAAATGTAATAGCAGACTGAAAGTCTGATGGCAAGCGCGGGCCTCGGCTCTTTATTTTCCCATTATTCAAATATAAATGTAAATGTTGATACAAACGGATCGGTAAATGGAAAGAGAGAATTCAATTGTTCGGCGCGGACGCCAAGTAACGGAGACGCGCTCAGCGCGGAGAGGGACAGGGCGAGGGGGGCGGCGGATGATGGTAGGAAATTCGTTTATGAAGACGCACCGGCTACGAGTAGAAAAGAGTAAATGGCGCCTGCGAAAAGTGTCCTCTCAAGATGCATCCTCGTCAAATTCGCAAATGAAAAACGTTCGCCACGTCCGCAACGTTTTTCTTCGCGAAAAATAAAACGAGAGATAATAAATGGATTTTTCCACTTTGTTGAATTTTTCATTGTTTTTGATTTTTGCACACAAAAAATGTACATTTAAAAATGTATAAAAAAAAAATCAAAAGAAATGAAACTTTTCTTTAATAATAAAAAAAAAAAAAAATACTTGTGGTTTAGAAACTTTGCATTCTGTTTTGCAATTCCATTAATTTAAAGAGGAGAAATCCAAAATTACAGCAAACAAATGAAAAATGGTATAGACAAAGAATCTGCAAATAACAACGTGAGTAAAATTAGACGAGTCACGATCATCCGGGCGATCGTGAGTTGATGCTTGTGTTCGTCGTTTATATACGATAAAAAGAGTAAAAGCGAGAAATTCTCTTTCCAGAAATACATCACGATTGACTCGGTTGTGAAGTGTATCTCTGCAATCTCGAATCATTTCTTTCTTGACAGACAACGATTATCAAGCAAATTGAAAAATACGAAATGTGTTTCTCTGCGTGCTCAGTAAAGAATTACAATTTTAGTCGTTCATTGAAAATGTTCTTTTTCTTTGTAAAAGTGTAATGCAGATTTTCTTTTTTATATGAATAATAATGTTAATGAATTGTTATTCTAATTAATAACCACTTCAACGCTTAAAGTTAACTAAAGAGAAAAAGTCTAGTTTGGGATTTAAATTTGCACTGCTTACACGAAATACGTACATGCAATTCGTGATAATATTATCACCATTTCAATCGACACAGAAACATTAAAATTATATTTCATGAAATACTGCAATCTTGAGGTTTGATACGTTCTTAAATGCGACCTCGTTTTGTGGTCTGTAAATAATGAATTCAAATTGCAGTTGTACGTTCATTTCCTGTTTTGCAATTAATGCTACATAAAGTAAAATAAAACGTGTTTTTACATTTGTAATAATTCAAATATTTTGTTGAAATAACTTACTTCGAATAGGTAAAAACGCACAATGATTGCAAAATATTTGCATTGCAATGAAATTGTAAATGAACAAAAATTAAAACGTACAAAAAATATGAATGGGGGGATATTCGTAAAAAGCTTAAAAAACCGAACTAAAGCGAAGAAATTTATGAAAGTAATTTCCGAAGGATGACGAAGATGACGCGAATAAAAATCGAGTATCAAATTCTCCTGCGCAAACTCGATTATGCGCGCCAAAATTGTGCGCGCGTGCATTTTATTATGCACATTCATTGTTCAATGATAATATATTATGTACATAAAATTTCTCTACAAAAATTGCGTGCACATTTACGTCGCGCGTATATCTCCCAGGAAATTTTATTGTCCCAGCTCGAGCACCGGAAGTACCCTTTATAAAAATCATCGAAAATCGGTCACACGCTTCTCTTCAACAAATTTCCAACATCATTCATTTAGAATTTTTATCATCGGTAAATAAACGATTA
The DNA here is from genome assembly GCA_022817065.1 of Probaryconus sp. ZL-2020. Lineage (NCBI taxonomy): Eukaryota > Metazoa > Arthropoda > Insecta > Hymenoptera > Scelionidae > Probaryconus > Probaryconus sp. ZL-2020. The sequence goes on along the minus strand of JABFQA010002107.1, from coordinate 9,879 downwards.
AATGCACATCTAAATTATAGTACCCAAAAAAAATGTTGATTATTAACGGAAAAAGTTATTACTGAATTTTTTAATTGAAAAAAAAAAAAAAAAAAATTTTGCAAATAAATGAATAATTAATTAAAATTGCTTTACGATGTTGTCGAGATTTGGTGAAACAGAGAACAGTGATAGTGAGCAGACGTTTATGGTCAGAGTCCGTTGGCCAAGCTGCATCAGAAGTGAAGACGCGTGATTTACAGAGGTCGTATGTCCGGATCGAACTCTCGCGCAGACTACTGCATCGTTTACGGCGGGCGTTAGTTTACGCGATTGACAGGTGTCGCGGTAAAAAATCTTACGTTTGCCCACGAGACATTGTTGACGCGTCCGAAGAATAAAGAATTGACCAATAAATGCCGAACTTTTTTTCTTACTTTCTCCATTCATTAATGTGACCTTTTTCCTTTTTCTTCTTGCAAATTGCTAAAAAGTATTTCTTCACTTTACTGCATCAACTAAATCAAATTTATTTAATTATTACTACAACAGTAAGACGTGTCCAAAACTTTCAGGTGGATGCATTAGTCGTTGCTTCATCCCACAGACATTTTATAAAGTTTTCCAAAATTATAAAACTAATAAAAAGGACGTGTCTGAAGTTCTCATCGATTCATTCATCAAATAATTGCATTAACAAATCTATCCGGTTGATTTTCACAAAAAATATTCACTGAACTAACTTCACTGAACACAGAGACAAAAATAATTAGTTGACACAACTGAAAATTTAGTTAAACCCTCTCCTTAACTGATCCTTCAGTTATTCTTACTGAATTCTTAATTGATCAGTTAAGACAACTATGCAATAAGTTGGAATGACCGAAATTTCAGTCAAAGTAACTGAAATAATTCAGTTGTGCCCTCGTTTTACTGACAATTTTTCTCAGTAAAGTTTTTATAAAAATTAACGTCCAGAAAACAAAAAATTGCAAAAACTATCTTCACTGAAGATTTTGCAAAAACTAACTCCGATGAATTAATCGTCGAGAATTTCAGACGCATTAAAAAGGGAACTAAAACAAATTGCCCTTTGAAGGAATGCAAAATCAAACAATTATAATTTCTTGAGCGCGTCTTCGAGTGAGGTCATGAACGTCGAAAAGGCATTCGTTTCGTCAAGTGTTATTATCGCGTATCAACATGATTTCGACAGACTCGATAAAACGTCGTGCAATTCGGCCGTAAACATACGCCGATGGAAACTAAGAACATTTGAGGCAACGTACGCGATGAAGGGTCGGTTTACGAGGTAGCATATTTCTGCGTCTGTTCCGGAGCCCACCCACCGCGTGCAGTCAAAATAGCATCCGAAATCATAACGGCCGATTGTCCGCGCGCGGCCCCAGTTATGAAGCAGTAAAACCCCAGGTTCCCCACTCCCCACTTTACCCGGATCTAATGCCGTCTCACTTCCGCCTTATATCTATTTTGAAAATGGCGCCTCGGCACGCGAGTCCGGCAGCTCTGGGATCGCTCTTTCGTCGTCTTCTTACGGAATAATTTAGATGATTGGACGAGGGGACGCACGCTTTATGGACGTTGGCCGTCGTCCTAAAACCCGCAGCCGTTGTTTCGGACAATGCCGTCGAGGATTTGCCATTCAATAATGCCAGATCCTCGATAAATATTCCCGCATATTGTTTCGCGCGACAACGTTTAATGTACTTCAATATCTGACGTATCTTGTCAAATCAAATGCCAATGTATTTATTACAAGCCTCTGTGAATTTGTACGGAATGTTGTAAATTCGTAAAAAAATTGCAAAAATACATGATAAAGAAAGATTGCAAACAATTGAGTTCAACAGCATAAATTTTTTATTGTGAAACATTAAGTGCCTTTTGTTAATGTTTCTGTCCTTTCCTTTTGTTCGCCATTAAGACATTAAACGTTTTTTGCACTCCTCCGCGCTTTTTGCAATAATGGATGGCATGCATTCGAATGTATGAACAATGAATTGTTTCCAGAAGAAAAAAAAAAAGAACTATGCTTAATGAAGTGTGCGGATTCAAATATCGGTTTACACGTCGACCTTCGTATGAGCGACACAATTCATTCGGTCGGCTGGACTTTTCGCAATTGGCCGACGAAAAGCTGCGCAGAACATTGTAACTAATGTTTTATACAGTCGATCGGTTACGTTTAATTCCAACCGATAATACGGCAAACCGCTACATTATTTATAAATATAAATAAAACTTGGTGACATGATGCCAAACGACGACATTTAAAAATAATATTCACACACATTTATTATTATATATATAAATATCAACGTTATTTTTAGTTCATTTTCAATTAATTTCTGATTGCATTGTTAGATGAAATAAAACTTTAGACGTACATACCACACGGCAGTGATCACACTTTCATTCATCCCTGTGTATCCCTTTACGTACCTGTAACAAACAAACAGACAAACAAAAAACAATTAATATTATGAAAAATTTCATACATCTGTTTTAACAAACGCCATAAACAAAATTGATATCATTTCTTATTATGGTATAAGAAGAATTGTTTCTATTACAATCAAAAAGATCGCGCGTGTTTTACGGATATCATTCGGGTCCTCTTGTGCTGTTAGGATTTATATGGGGTAATATCGGCGAAGGATTAACACGATCGTATATGGACTTAGTTGCGCGCCGACCGATACCGTAGGCTATTAGTGTCAAAATAAAAATGTGGCCGCAATATATAGTGGAAGTGTAAGCCACCCTCCCCCTCCCACCTGTATCTCTTCTGTTATTGCCTGTCTAGGAGGAAAGAAATACCGAAGATAGTGTCGAAGATACTTTCCATTACGATTACAAAAAGGAGAAAATCTCGGGGAAAAATTAAACAAGATAATCACCCCCCATAAATCGTTGCACACGTTTTTATATTAGAAACAATATTTCGTAGGAAAAGCCAAACGACGAACAATAAACTTAATAAACGGGAATGACCAATCAAAGAGAGTGCCAATAAAGCGAATGCAAATGAACGTAATGTAGAAATTTTGAACGATGAGCCGCGACGGTTTGGACGCACCTCGAGCGAGGAATATTAGGAAAAATTACTCGCAACGATTTTGGCGTAAAATTCGCTACACGTAGGTGACATTATTGCTTGTCTAAATAGCACTGACATTAAACGACGCTTGACATAAAATATGAAATAAAAGCACGTTCAATTATCCGTTTCGTCGTTGAATCGTAAAAGGAAGCGAGACGGCAGAAAATCACACCCCTTAAATAAAGTGACCAACGCCCCGGTAAGGGTCGCTAGCAGGGACAATAAAACTCGTCCTCTCTCTTGTAACGCTCGTACCTAGGCGGATCGGACGAGGGCGTGTGCTCGCTCATAAAACTTAGAAACAATTGTCTTTTATTGTTTTGTTGTTATTTAATTTTTTCCCACCCCAAAAGTTGCCACAGTGCCGGATCTTCGCGAACAGACAGCTCTAAATAATATACGAGCCCACTGCTTTTCATTATTTCATTTCTTCTCTTCTTTATCTCGTCGTTTATATTCCCATTGTCCTTCAGGATTTCAGTGAAATGAATTTCCTTCCAGTGACACTGAACCGGCAAAATAACAGACGAAGAAATGTTTTCCCACTTTGCTTTTCCAGTTCGTCACGAGACGATCTTTATTAGGCGTGAAGCGAATATGAAAATGCTACTTGTGTTCCAGTAGAAGAAATTTCTGGGATCATTTTGGAACTGATGAATTATTTAAATGATGATGCGAACGGGATTTTACTGGCCTCCTCATCATTCTAATTATGACGCTTGTTACGGCGATGTTAATTAATGACGCTTAATTTTTATAATCAGGTCGTAATTAATAGTGGAGAGGAAAAAAAGAATCAAATTTAATTAGACGGGATTTTATCTCCTTTGTTATTGCGGAGATTATCAGATCTGATCACAATTAGTGTCAAACAACAGGAATTGGAGTCAGGCCTCTGTGGTCAGTTTGCAGCATTTCGAGTCAGTTGTTTCCGAGGAAAGATCTACTTTAATAGTCGGTTATACTTATCCACTTGAAAGACATTAACAGTTTGATCTCCTGGAGTTTAGTTGATTTTACTAATTGCCGGTTGCTTATGGTAATATTCCATTATCAAAATTTAACGTTACTCTGATCTGAACAATGTCTAACAAACTCAACCTTTGTCTCCAGACTCAAAATATTCTCTCATTTTATTTAACTATGAATAAAAAGAAAAATATAAAACTATGAAATCCTTATCTCGATCAATGAGATTCGATGAACTGACCTTGCCGATAATTGGACACAGTGAAGTTGATTCAATCATTCAATCAACAAAGATTGAACAAAAAATTGAGTAATAAATTGTACGCGAAATAAAAAAGAAAATGTGATCTTAAAATGCAGAGTGGTTAAAAACAATTAGCCTCCTAACAAGCGGCTTTTGTCGTGGCTATGACAATAACGAGGCTATGAAAATAATTGAATAGCGAGATGGACATTAAGGTACCAAATTGGAATGAATTGAAACGTTTCGCGAACAAAAAGGAGACGAGAATTGCCCGTATAGCATTACGCAATGAAATCTAGTTATCTAGCCAATGAATCCGCATCCTCTGAAGCAGAGGAACAGATTCACGTACGGAGTCGCGCGCATTATACTGATTCGACGTAACTGCTGCTCCGTCTGTCCACGGGCCTCCGCTAACGACGTCCACTTAACGTTAATAATTATTTTCATTGGGGTACCGTGCGGTATAAGCGTGCACTCGCCCACGCTGCAACGCCAACTTCCTGCACGGACGGATATAAAAATAGAGCTCGCACTACCTATACAGCGAGGCGCGCACCCTAAACCTCCTTTATCAATCAAGCCAAGCGAAAGATTACGTTTCGAGTGTCGCACTGTGAGCGATGACGAGTGACCGTTCAAACTTTGTTCCAACCCGAATGGAAAAAAAATTTGCCTGAATGACAAAATAACACCAACAATAGTCCCAATGTTGGAGTCATTGAATGCCAGCCAATACCGAGCCTTTTCCATTTGGGAACTATCTTTCTTATCTTTTATCCCCTTCTCTTAAGTTTCGAGGAACATATTTAGGTTGGATAATTGATTTTTCTTTAGTTGAAATTCAGGTCCAAAGGTACATCAATGTATCACAATTTTCATCCATAACAATTTTGTTTATCGAGCTTTTGATTGCCGGACTCTGCTCTCTCTCCGACGAATAAATTGCAAACGGCACTGGACATATAAATAAACGTTTTATGTCCGGGACTAAAACGACCCCTACTCGGTGTCCTCTCATTGTGCCTTCCCCTAGCCTCTTTCGCGACACAACGGCCCAAGTATTTGAGTTATATGAATCGTAAAAGCTAGATCAGCAATCGCAATCGGCTCTTCTCGCGATTGTTCAACACTCGAGGCTACAATCCCTACGACGTCCTCGACCACCGCTGACTAAATGGTATTATTGCCTCGCGTGACGACGTGCGAATATCACACTTTCCCAGATCATTTCACGTGTGTGTGTGTGTGTGTGTGTGTGTAGGTGTAATAAACGTATTAATTTTGGGGAGAAGAATTGATGTTAAAATGTAATGGCTGATACTGTAATTGGATTTTCGAAACTGATTGGATTTAGGATATATATATATATATATCATTACTGAAAAGATTTCGAAGGTTTTAGATGGTTGGCCATGAAAGAACTTCAATGAAAAAAAAATTATACATTTTCATCACCAACAGATCATTATATACGATTAAAAAAGAAAGCACGTGAAAAAGAAAATAAATAACATGCTTATTAATCCCAGCAAACCGAATTCGCTAAAGACGTGTTACGTGCAACAGAAGAATGATGCACTCGCTTCATCCATCATTATCTCGCTTCAGCCCTTATTACCATTTAATCTATTACCCAAGGAAATTCGGGCTCTTACTAAATCGACTAAAACATTTTGATTCGCGGTCCCCGGAAGTAAACTTCCATTTAATTTCTACCGCTGTTGGTCTAATTATAAATGCGTTTCTCGCGTGTTACTTGGCATGCCTCGTTACGCTGCAGTCGTTTTCGTTCGTACGAGAGTGAGAAAAAAATAACACAGCGAAGACAGAAAATGAAAGAAATTCATTTGGAAGAAGAGGACGAAGGGAAAAAAAAATGAAGTTAGAGAGGGCGATGTTGGGGGGGGGAGGGGTGTAAGGAGGGCGATAAAACAAATCTCATCCGGAAGTGCGATGGAGTTGACACCTGCGCCTTGAGAACTTGCTGCGGCACACGAGTGCCGTGTTTGAACGGAAACCGAGTCAGGATATCAAACGCTCCCAGCATTGTGGGATGTCTTTGTAGTCTGGCTTATGATACTTGTTCGTCGCATTATCACCGTTGCATTTGTGTAGGATTCTGCAAAGGGCCTTGTTTGTATTTTTAGCATGACTGTGTGGGCAAAATGACTCGAAACACCATCCTGCTATTTGCTCAGTACTCGTTATATATTATGTGCCTTGTTGGCTCTGTAAATCAACACTTGAGGGGACTCCAAAGAGACGGACAATTTACCTCAACTTCTTCCATTTCAATATTAACACAATTTATTCTCGTTATCAGTAAGCATAAAACCAATTTTTGTATCCTTTAGAGAGAAAAGAAGATAACTTATCCTTCAGACAAAGTGAGTCTTGCAAAAGACTTAAAATTTGGTCGTTAGGAAATTTCTGTTGGATACAATTAATTAAGATGTATCACTTTTGAAAAGCCGGACATACAAGATTTCCTCGTTCTTGATAATGAAAGTCCGCCATCTTTGCTCGTAATAACAACTCCTCTTGATGCTCTCGGATCTGGCATAGAGGCTGAACAAACTCGGCAATGTTTGCGACAGCTTCTGACGCATCTGCGAGTACACGCATCGCTAAGTGCAGCGACGACACCAAACCCCGATGTACTATCTCCTACGTACTTATACCGGTGCATGAGATTTGCATACACCGACTACATTGTTACGGTATGTCTACACGGCATTCCACTAAGAGCGCCAAGCCGAGCTCCTTTATGAAACACTTTAACTGTTCTTTCGCGAGTTATACACGCGGCGCATGAAAGTTCATTCTATCTCTCTCTCTCTCTCTCTCCGGAATATTCAACTTGTAGCAAAATAATAACCGTGAAATTATCACCGCTGCCATTTTTGTCTTGTACATAGCTAAAGAAATATCTTTCATTTTTCTGTCCGAACACAAACTTTTAGAACTTTTATTAACGAGTAATTCATAATGGAACCATAAAGCCAAAAAAAAAAAAAAGAAGATTTGGATTTGAACAATTAAAAATGTGAAAAATAACTTGATTTGTTGTTCTTTTTGAATTTCTTTAAAGAACTTCCGGTATTCATTCACATGACGGAGACTGTTGAAAATTTCTTTTTCTTTTCACTCACACGATGTACCAAAGTGAACGTTTTTCTTTTTTCTTTTTTTCTTTTCTTTTCTTTTTTCATTAACAGTACATTGTTTAACAAAATAGAGGCAAATATGTCGAGTGCACGAAAAGAAAGCATATTGGCTGAAATGCGTGCTCGGAGGTACTCTCGTGACAAGGAAAAGCAATTTCCGCTTGTTGAACAATACACAACGTGTATCACATGTCCGTATTAATATTCATTAGCGATTCACGAAGTTATTGACATGGGGTATCTGTTATGTGAGAAATTGATAAGACGTGTGAACAGGAACCAAATCAACGCGACTGCGACGTAGTTGCATCATTTTCGAGAATTTTTATGCTCTTTTTCATCTTTCCCTTAAGAAGGCATTGTTTATTGCAGCGGGGTTTTAATTATAAATTAGCTTAGTCAAGCAAATCCAGAAGTGATTCATGTGGCGCTTTGATGAAGAGGGGCTCGATGACAATCGTTGTTTCATAGTTGCGTAGGGTGGTCGTAACTCAATTCCCCCTCGCTCTTCGGCTAACTTTAAACCATACTTTAATCCTTTATTTTTTTATCACTGTTTAGAAAAACAAACGTCTTACATTTTGTCAATTGTTTATATGTTATTTTGTTTTTGTTTTTTTAATTCGCAAAAAATTTTCGGCTAAAAAGTCATCGTAATGAAAATCTCGTGTGCAATAAATTAGAAATATGTAATCATCTTAAACTTTACGAGCTGCTATTCAAATTTTTATGGACTCGTAATACCGGGGACAATTCATCTTTATTAAACGGAATTAGCATCGTTCGTCAATGTGATCGACGGTGGCTTATCATCGATCGGAATATTTTGAACAGCGTGCAGCTCGAAATTGCGCGTGCTTATTGATTTAAAAGTCGAGGAAAGGAATGCACCGTTCGAAGCGGTAGCACCTGCACATTTCAGATGCTATCTGGAAAAGGAACAAGAAAATGTTCGATTTCACTCATTTCAATGAATTTACACCTTCAATTTAAACGTTTCCTTGTTAATTGAAGATGCTAATTTCACGTCCATTCAATTTGCAACAATTATTGCACATGAACTTTTCTCGCCTTTTTTTTTTAAGAAAGAAAATATGCTCCACAAAAAAAAAAAGTGTCTGAAATTCTCATCGATTAATTCATTGAAAAATTTGCAAAAAGAAAAAATGCACCAAATAAATTGCAAAGATGAACATCACTAACAATTTGCAAAAACCAACTTCACAAAAGAATTTGCAGAATCTTTAGTGAAGTTAGCTTTGCCCCATTTTTAGAAATTATTGTATTCAGTTTTGGAATTGTTCGATGAATTAGTCGATGAGAAATTTAGACACATCCAAAAAATCTGATATATTTTACAATTTTTAATTATTTTTAAATCTGCAATGGAGAATGAAATAAAAATTATCATAGACGCGAAGAAGAGCAAGTTTCCCTGCAACAAAACCTCGCACAAAGAAAGAAGTGAAGCATCACGTTGCGGTAGGTTTGTCATATCTGTACGTTTTGCGACCCTCGAAAGAACGTTGTTGGGGAAGTACCGCGCACAATCGAGCGGAAGAAGTTCGCGTGCACAATTTTTCCGTTATGCATATTATAGTCTCAAGTAGGTCATGTGCTAGTGCTTGACTAATATGACTTGGAGCGCGATAACGGTTCACGCTGCGAATGGTTGTCTCGTTGGATTCATCTACCTCCTTTTCCCAACTGACCTGAATGTGTCTCGTGAAAAACTAATATTAATGTGTTCATGATTACCCCGTAAACTCAGTATTTTTAGTCTGATCAATTTCATTTCACAGCGGAATAATTTCAAATCATTTTTTCCAAAAAGTGCACACGATTTTCACTCTAACAATCTGTCCTGCAAAAAACGATTTAACCATTAATCATGAAACAGTAACACAAAGTGTCTTATTTTAAATCGTTTACTTTTTTATTTCATTCGATTTCGTTTGCATTGAATGTCGTTTTTTTTTTTTTTTTTATCCAGAACATGATTGTCTTCGATTAAAGATTCTAATAATCAGGTATAACAAGAACAAAAACAGAAGCTTACAAAAAAAATAGAAATAAGAACAGAAAGGATTGCATCACTTATAATTCTCGACGAATTCATTAAAAATTAAAATTCTACCTCACGGTAATCTTAATTAAAACGTACTTCATCATCTTGATATGCAAATAATCAAGAGGAACGGTAGTTTGTCGCATCAAGAATTCATAACAGTGTAAAAGAAATACTGAAATATGTTAAAACAAGAAACACCGGAAAAAAGAAATTTCAGTCTCGGACTTCCATCCTTCGTAGAATCTATCAGAAATTTGCACTCCCTAAAAGCGAGCGTTTAACTCGATAAAAGGAAAAAAAAAAAAAAAAAAAAAACAAATTT
>JABFQA010002106.1:0-11948 GCA_022817065.1 Probaryconus sp. ZL-2020 | reverse complement strand
TAAATACGTAAAAGCAATTTTTAGTCGTTTAAATAAACATTTTCAATGATAAATTTTTGATGATAAATAAACTGAAATATTTGTACGCGGAATTACAAACGTTGTTTTATGTCAAGTTTTGATTAACATGTATCTGTTATTTGTAATATACAAATGAAAAGAAGGAAATAAAAACAAAAAAAAAAAAAGAACATCTTTCTGTTTTAATTAAGCATTTTTAACAAATCCTTTCTTGCCCTGTCTTTTATGTAGGTACATTATACATATATATGTAAATGCAAAGCTTTCATTTTTTGCATTTTCACGAAGACTTAAATTAACCCAAGCATCTTATCATGGAAAAAGAGAGGAACGTAATTTTACGATGATCGCATTTGACACAGAGGATCTCTCGTTTAATTTAATATCTCATTGTCTGTTCAATTTGCGTTTTTGCATATTTCAGCTATTTGTATATCATTATACGCATATCGCAAGAAAGCAAATTTACAACGCTCATTCGGTTAATAACCAAGTTCGCAAATGTCCGCGAAATAAATTTATTTGCCAATCGATTAAATTGTTTAAAAAAACATTTTCTTTTTAACAAAGAAGATAATATGTTTATCACATAAAATGATTAGCGAAAAATTAACTGACAAATAATTATACAAATTTTGGAATTTCATGCAATGGTAAAAAATTTCAGCGATTCATAATTCGTCAATAAAGCGAGAGTTGATGAGAGGCATAATGCAGGTGGATGCCTAACGACCGCAAATGTAGCTAGGTCGTTTCACTTATTAGCGCAAGGATAGTTCACATTCCTCTTGTTTCTAGCTTGGTTCCTAGTTCCTGTACTCTCAGCATTGCTTTTTCCCCCATTTATAACATTACTTCCTACGTCGAGTTTACGATTTGTTGAGCTTACATAAGATCTTAGTGGACTCTACCCGAGAAGCATTTTTCCTCGGAATGCACAATTTTCTTCCAGTCTTGCGATTTGATATTGTTGCGGTTTCACTAATCATTAGAGCTGATAGAAAAGAATTGGATTATAAAAGAGAAAATATGTGACTAACAAATATTGATACCTTTTGATTATTATTATTATGACAAATTAAAATACATTTTTATTTATATAAATGATTCATGTTACATAATTTATCTTCGCCAAAAAATCTTCGCAGAAAATTTTTAAAACAATGTTTAGTAAAGATTATTTTTATAGATTCATTGCAAAGCATCAATATTGAAGACGCGAATCAAGAATTATAAACCTGTTAGGAATCTCTAATCAGAAGCAGACGAAAATTTTAATAATAGTAGTTTGGCACGACGCACTGATTGAAATTTTCAATGATTACGATTTTGCCTGTTTTACGTGTTTAATCCTAATACAAATCAACGGGTAAGATGGCTTTCTCGCCATTGCTAGTTCGTACCTAAAGTATGTAGAGCACATAAAGTTCATTATATTGTCATAGTCACGAGAAATTGCGATTCCCGTCGTAAAGGGCGAAGGTGCCTGAATGCCATAAATATGTCTTCATTCAAAGTTTACTAGCGCTGATGTTATATAACGTAAATAAATTGAGAAATATGAGCAATCATTGCGATGCATTCACAATTAATTACATGCACATGTTTTATTCAACTAATGCGTCCAATGCACAGACACAAAGAGCGCACATATAAATCCAATTTCATTAATTATGAAAAGAAAATCGTGTACGACAAATTATTGCAGTCAACGTACAAGCAAAATAGTGATGCAAATTTTTTTTTTTTTATCACCAGTCAAATTAACAGTCCACTTTTTTATGAAGCAATATATAATAAATAAATAAAAAAAAAACAGTAACGTGGTCTTATATGTTTTCAGTAAAAAGATATGTAATTTCAGTAGACATTTCTTTTCTTGTGAACTTTATAAATTGAAAGAAAAAGTGCGAGCTGTCGATGGTATCTGTGTTTGACGATAATTTGAAAGATCGAGGCGAAGTCTCGTGTCACTTTTTATTTCTTCTTACATTATTTGGTGCGTATCGCGATGTTCCATATATATATATAAATCTATATCTATACATCCTTTATTCGCCCGCATGAAATCGGAAGCGGTTTCAAGATTGTAGATATGGTGGAAACGACGGCAACAACGACGTCGACGACGACAGCGACAAACGAGTGGAAAAACAAAAGAGCGAGATCAGTTTCGTGTGCAGGAAAATCGTGTGCGCTTCTCCGCGGCTGACACTTTCTTCTTTCGGGGCATTCCAGTTCGAAACTCGCAAGACGAAAATGCTTTTCACGAATTTCTTCCTGGAATGTAATACCGCTACAAAGGTACGCGGAAAATCGCACAGAAACATGGCTTCAATTTTTCGAGGATTCTTCGCTGGCTGCTACATCACATGGAAATACGTTGGATTAAATACCACGTTCAATTGTAGAAACGTTAATATGTCATTTGGAATTGAGAACGTTTTACGAATCTCTTTTTTTATCTATTTCTCTCCGTCTATCTCTTTCTTCCTTTTTCTTCGCCCGCATTTGAAGATCACTTTCTATGAACAGGAAAACGTTCAATTAGGAATTCTCCAAGAAATCCTTTTTTCTTTTTTTCATGAAACGACTGTCAATTGAAATGAAGTAGAAATTTAATTTTGTTTTCGTTTACTGATATAAATGGAAAGAAGATATTTTTCTTCGGAGGCCATTTTTCTTCGACAGAAGTGTCAGAAATTTTTAGTCGAATTTAAATATGGACACATCGTTCTGTTTATGTGATTCTAGTCATGACAAATAGCTTATGACACATTACTCGATGTAAATGCATTTGTGGATAATGTTTTTGCCAATAAACCATATTCATCGTTCTCTGAAGTTCGTAAAAAAATACTTCTCAAAACTGTCATAAATCCCATTGTGTTAGAAATATTTGCGCGACGAAGAAAAGTTATTTCTACCGTTTCTTTAAAGACTGTTGAAGCAGTGTATGGGACCAATTTGTGGAATAGTAAACGTCATGAAGTTCGAAAGTTTTTCTTTTATCTCCTATAATAAATCCAACGTTCTAAATGATTTTAAGCACAATCGAATGAATAAAATATTCGCAAATCTTGATACTTTTCTTTTATCGGAAATAAACTGTCACGCGTAACCACGTAATAAGTGTAACGCTAACAACAGGAACATTAATATCAATAACCGAGCCATATCAATATATCGTTAGAAATAAACGTCAGAATCTGTTCAGTTTCGTATAATGAGTCGATAAAAATGCATATAGCAGCGGGCGCTTTAACGTGTCAAATTTGGCACGAGGAATGAAATGTGCTTCGCTAATGGGGCATTTTTTTACGACGATCCAACGATCCTCGCCAAGTGGGGCCAAATTTACAATATCGTTACCATCTCGTCGTCGTCCGCGTTATGAAGATGCGCGCTTGATAGCAGCGTCTGCGTAACGTATATAACTGCAGCGAATTCATTCTCTCTCTGCGAAGGTGTCAAAGGATTTACGACTTGGCGCGGAACTCTGATTTCTCCTGCAATCGTTCGGACGACGAATAAAGTCGTGGAAGAAGAAGCGAGGGAAGAGTTTAAGGGGGTTGGGGTAGGAAGAGACGAGAGCTAACTCTGTCCAGATGCAGACGCACACGTAAGAGGGGTGAAGGGTCGGATGGGTTGCCGACACTCCGGAGGACAACTACACGATAACTCAGCATTCTCTATTCATTCATAACCGTTGTGCGAAGTGATATGGCTGGCAGCTCGTAACCTGACTGATTTATGTGCCGCAGCATCATACGTGAACGCTCCCTTTTTTGTCTTCGTTCCCTCGCGGGCTTTATTTTTCTATTTTATTCCAATTTTGTATTCCATTATATATACCATATTTTTCATTATACTACCCTCCTACCATTGATCTTTGAAATATTTATTTCCAGCATAAAACATGGTTCTAGGTGCATTGACGAAAGTACCTTCTTTCGACTTTTTTCTTTTCCTTTTGCGTGTGATAACATTTTTCTGTTAGAGCGAAATTAAAGTTAGTTAATTACAGTAAATACTTAAATTGTTACTAACGCCAGAAGTTATTGAAAATAACATATTCAGGAAGGATTTTCCTACTCGTTAGTCTGGCGAGGTAGACCACGTTTACGTCAATGTTTTCAAATCACGTATGGCAAGTTAAAAAGTTTTCGTTTTTAAATTCGATCACAATCCGAATTTCCATAAATATCACGTAATATTATTGTCTTGTAAAGGAAGAGAAAAATTCTATTTTTGCAGGTCAGCCGTCGCTCCTGCGTGAGCAGTATTCACATGTCCCATTTTGATTGACGTATGATAATAAAATCCAGCAGCCGTGCAAAACTTGACCCATGCATCATTTTCTGCTCGTAAATTCTTCATTGGCATTGTTTTGTTTCCATCAATTTCAACTCTTTGCTTTCTTTAATAAAAATGGGAAGGGAGTTTATTTTATAAGCAGTTTATTCGCTTAGGTGACGCAATAAAACCTCTATTTGCCTTAAAATTATCAACCGTAAACAATTGATATTTCTTTTATGCTTCATCACGTTCCTGCGGTTCTCGAGCCGATAACGTTATATAAAAGGGTCTTAAGAATTTACTCGGTAGAAGGAATAGGAAAAATTAGAATATACATTTTTACCGCAGCTGATCAAATAAAACTAAAGAAGAGTAAATTAACATTCAACAATCTTCAGGAGAAATGAACTGGGAATGTGAAAATTACAATAAAAATAACAATTATAATAACAACAACAATTGTTCGTGAATAATAAAAAACATATATTATTCCACAATTTACAAATGTACAATAAATGTAAATTATAATAAAACCATTGATAAAAAGATGTATAAAAAGAAGAACAGGCGAATTCCCTACGAATACAAATCTTTAAAAAGTGACTAGTTCGCAAATAAGAAGAAAAACAAATTTACAATAAAAAGTTTATATATTTAACAAAAAAAAAAAAAGAAGAAGAAGAAAAAGGGAGAAAAAGTAAACCATAAAGGAAATGAGACTTGGGAAAAGGAAAACTGTTAAAGTTTGTTTCATGCATCGCAGCCTTCGCAAAACAATGTCAGAATGTCATAGCGTAATACAGAAAACAATGCACCTATACAACGGGGCACGCAGTTGTAAGCGGAAGCATGTGTCGAATATTGTCAGGACTTAAAAAACTACTACTCGTACGATACGCGTGTGTAACGGTCTCGTTGGTGCCGCGACGCAACTTGTTTACGAAAAGTTGTCGACTCGATGGCAAAACCTTCTTGTCCTCCTTTGAAACGAAATCGTTTGCCCCGGGCCAAACGTCCAAACAGCTATTTCATTTCACCTCCTTGATCCTTCATCAGATTTCAGACTGCACCCCCCGACCGCCTACAACTGACCTTCCTGCTTCTCGCGATAAACTTTTCCTGGAAAGTGAACGTTTCCGTCAGCCGGAATTTCCTTCACCTCAATTGGAATCTGCTTCTTCGTTTGATAACTGTAAGCTCCCTTTTGGGAATCGACTGGTTCGACGCGCATCTCCATGTGATCCACGCCAGGTGGCTTCACCCCAGTGTAGTGTGCAGGTAACATCTCAGCTTCCGGATCGAGTGGCGCATGCGTGACAACGCCGTAAACATTAACATCGTTGTTGTTGTTGTTGTTCGTGGAAAGGACATTGCTCGAAGGACCGCTTTCCCTCGAGTCGTCGCTCGCCTCTTCCGCCTCATGTCCTTCAACGGCGATCTTAGATTCCTCTCTCTCGAAGTAATCCGATGATGTTTCGGAGTAAAATTCCTTATCCCTTTGATACGGTTGAAAACTGGAGGCAGTCAGAGCCAATAAACAGGAGGCGCCGAGGAAAATGTAGAAATAGACTTTGGTTGTAGACTTAGTCATGTCTGGTTAGCTCGAGTGATACTGAAAGTGACTGAATTAGAAATGAAATACGTCAGAGTCTTTTATAGGACTTACGGCAATCCGATTGGATATCGGAATCTTATGACAGGTCTGGACCGGTCTGGAAGGACGGGTTATCTCAAGCAAGACATTTCGGCTAATCTCACGATTTCACGTTACGTACGCCTGAGGCTGCATTGCATTGCGCAGCTCTCGAGGCTCTTTCCGACGGTTTCATTTACGTTGTTGAAGAATAGATGTTGATGTGCTTTGAGAGCACGCTCATGCCCGGATTTAACGCCGTTCGTTAATAATGTAGCGTGCGTTTACGTTTGCCCCGGAAAAAGCAGTCGAGCCATGGCTCGGTGCCGTTCGACATTTGAGAATTACAATGACGTCTGAAAATTTAATCCACACCACTACTAAGCTTCCTGTGATACTCTATTCTAGCTAATTTTGTTATTTTGCGGACGAAAGGTATATTAAGATATCTTATTAAAGGAAGAACTAGTTACTCCTAAAACAATAATAATAATTGAAATAGGGACGATAATTATAATTTTTTAAACGCCATAAAAAAGCAGTAACACAATTCATATTCGAGATACTTCGTCAGAATCCCAACGGTTGTACATAATTAGGTAATACTATGTATTATTATGTAATGTTCGTATATTATGTAATGAAATTAATGAGGTGCAATGTTCGAATTTCAATCGAATAAATAAGCAAATATTTCAAAGACTGTCAACAAATTTTAATGTGAAAATTAAACGAAACATTCAATTACACATCAATTCGATTTGCGTTTTAATGGCTGTTAATTATGTCATATTAATTTAATCTTTAACATCAACGAAAATGTGGAAAATATGCCCGAAATATATTTATATTTAAACATATTATGTAGATGCTTCGCTGTATACATTAATGCGGGGTACATTTGTTCCGCTGAAATAATTTAATTTCTTCTGCGATACGCTATTATGTACTTTACATACTTTAAATAATAAACCTTTGCCAATTTTAACATAAAAAAGGATTGTTTGTATTTTAATTCAATTGTTCACTGTCGCTTCTTCGTACTTATTAATTCAAATAAGTAACATTTGTAAATTCGTAAACTAAAGCCTTGTTCAAACAAAAGGACCAAAAGCTTCGTCTGGAACAGAAAATTAAATTTAACGCGAACAACACTCCCGTCTAAATATAACACACGCGTCAATAATATATCAAATGAAGCTGGAGACAAAGTTAAGAATAAAACACGAATCAGTCTAAGAGTCAGATAATGTCCTGAACAACAGACTGGGACGAAAATAATTTATCAAGAATACTTTGTGAATCAAATGGGTTGACCTATGTGGGAAATCAAAAATATTTCTGAGCTATTTGTACGACCTTTCTTTTCGCGCGACGTGTCTTGAAATTATGTTAGATGACATTGCTACTTCTTTGTGAAAACTCTTATTCGATTGTCATGCGAGAAAATAATAATGCTTACGACTGAGACTCCTTATTCTTTTACTAGACATCTAAACTTCTTATATGGTTCTACGTGACATCCGTTATTAGCTGTTACTTCATGTCAGCTGTCTCATTTATAGGATAAATATTTCAATTCAAGATCAGTGGTTAATCTGAAATTAAAAAATCAAACTACAATTTGAACTATTTCGCAAGAATCCACGTCTCGTTTTAAGAAAGCATTGTCTCCTTTAATGCTTCTATTTTTTTGTCGTTCAACGAAGGACAGTAAGAGTCCATTAAGCATGCACAATTAGTTCACGCTTCGTAAACGTTACAGCAGAATGAAGAGCACCTTGAACATCAATAACCATTTTCCCTGTCCAAGAAAGAAACGATCGCCGATTAAATTCATGAATCCCCGATTGCCAAATCCTCGGAACGAGCGAATAATTTTCCAACGAATATTTTTCTGTCGATCATCAATAGCGGAACATTGTCAATGACGCTCGACGTACTTGGCTATCCGTCGCCGAGCGTAAAGTGTCCGCTGTCACATATTCAGGGTCCTTGTTCCTCGTATATAAAGCCAACGGTTTGTCGTCGATCTCGACGCAGTTATCCCTCGCAGTGTATTTGACGCGAGACTACATGCGACAGAACGAAAACCAAAGTGTAAATCGTCGCGATGTCCCTAAACGTTCTATTTGGATTCATGAGCCTAGCAATTGTCGCGGCAACGCGAGGCGCCGATGCTTATCCCACCAAGGTCGAGAGAATGATCGTGTCCAAGATGAGGATGTCAGACCTCGAAACATCCGGCTCCGGTTACGCTTATAGCCAGCAACAGGGACTTCCTGCTTCGTACATTCAATACACCAATCACGGAAGCAGGATGTACTACGATGCACCTAAGCCGGTACATTACATTTCTCCAGCTGCAGTGGCTGCGGCGCCAGCACCTGTTGCTCATCCCATTGCGGCTATTCAGCAGCGCGAACTCGCCAATGTCGTCTACCCTAATCTGAAGGATTCCCCTTATCGCTATATCGCAAGCAAGCCTACGCTACTATCCGAACCGCTGGCTTCCTACTCGCTGAAAAGTATTCCCGGTAAGTGTTTCTACTCGGAACGTAACCATTTAGATTTAGACAAGGAGATTAGATTTTTCCTCATTGATATTAGTCATTTCACGAGGGTGATTTTTTTTTTTCTTTTATTTATTAAGTGTTGATAGCTCGATGATTAGATTCGAATCAGAAATAAATGTTGGATAATACACACAAATTAAGATGCAATTATTTTTGGTCCCACTTTAGACGTGTACGAGTATTGATCGTAAAAGGAATACAACACGTAAACTGGTTTAATGTCATTTATTTCATTAAAGGTAATATCGAGTTTTGTTTGCCACAGCCTGAAATGTTTGTTAACGCAATAATTCTAACAAAACTACGTTGAAATTGAATTTTCAAAATCAAAAGTAATCCAATTTTCATAATCGCACATTGTTCAATAAGATAATATTAAGTAGATTTTCCAGCTGTTAGAGAAACCATTTCATTTCAACAGTTTAGATTACATTTTCAATGTTCAAGATTCATTACTATTGGAATGTAAGATAAATTTCTGAAATAGATGGAGCAAAAAAAAAAAAGAAAAAGAAAATGTTGAACTGTTTCGCAGCACGCTACGCCTTGGAAAAACCACTCGAGGAGTCGGAGTCGAGTTACCAAAGGTTCACTCAGGATGACGAGGATATTGATTCCAGTGAAGAAGATAGAGCTGCTTACAAGGGGGACAATGACGAGGCAGATTTTCGCGAGAATGATTCGGCCCAGGATGCCAGGGGCCCGTCTCTGTTGGGCGCCAATAAATGGAAAGCAGCCGGCTCGCTTGCTCCTCATGCCGGTCACGATGTCGCTTACGTAAACGATGCCGGCGAAACTTACGATGCTGCAAAATATTCCTCTCACGGAATAAAGGGTGAGACAGGCTATAAGGCACGTAACGAGTTCGACGAGGGCGAGAGAGGCGAACATTTCGAGGATAATCATAAAGGTAATGCGGATTTACGGATTTCGGTGGGTTCGAATAATGCGAAGGTTCATTTGACGGCGGGGTTTAATTGTGCAGATTTTCGGTACGCGCGCCACCGGAATTCTTGAACGTGGGCGCGGTTTTGAAAAAAAAAAAAAAAAAAAAAAAACGTCACTTGAGAATGAAGAATCGTGGCTTCGAGGATGAAATGTCTTTCCACGAGTAAATAACCTTTTTCCTATGAAACCATTAAAAACAATGAAGTTTAAGAAGCAATTTGAAAGACTTTTGGCATTAAGAATTTGAGATGTATAACAAAAAGAAATTTAATTAAATAAATTTTCTGAATTTGACAGGAAAGCGTATAATTAATGTATTCTTGTATCGCAAAAATATTGCTCTTTTTTTTTCATCGCTCAACAACTTAATTCCTCTTTGTCTCGGCGAAACATAAATCTGCAAAAGGAAGGATGAAAAAAAAAAGAAAGAATTTTAAGTCAAAAAATATGATATGAAAGAAAACAATGCATTATTAATTCCTTCGCGGAAAGACAGTTCAACAATGATCCCATTGTTATATTAATAGACTAATAAAAAAAATTGCATGCATTGTAGGGCATTATAATGACGAAGGTGGGCATGAAAAAGCTCGTAGTGAAACGGAGAAGCATTATGCGCAGCATGGAGAAGAAGAGAAAGGCGTGAAGGGCGCAAATTACGGGCAAGTCAAGTATCACAAGAAAGGCCATAAAACCACCGGTTTCCATAATGTTTATCACAAGGACGAATACAAGAAGGACACTGATTTCTATGACGAAGAACACAAGAGCGGCAATTTCGAAAAATATGACTCTGCTGACGAACGACATTGGAATGCGGAGGGCGCTACCAAAAAGGGCCATCGACACGATGCTGGTTATCATCGACAAGCGCATGCTAATGAAGGCAACGTAGACAAAGGTCGCCATCATAAGCACCGTCAAGGTCACAGCAATAAGAAAGCCGACGAAAGTTATCACAAAAAGGAAGCTGATTTTTCTAATCACGGGGGAAGAAATCATAAAAAAGGATATGGACATTCGGAAAGGAATTTTGATTAAAGATCAAGGGTCACATATAAGCCCTTTAACTGGCACGTGTCAATTGAATAATTTTAGGTTTGAAGAAGATATTATTATTCAGTAAATTAGATTGAAAATCGAGAATAATTAATTAAGTGAATTAATTAATTTATTAAGTGGAAGTAAAAGGGTTAAATAGAAGAACACAATCAAATGTTATTAGTGTATGTATTTAGTAAATTAGTAATAATTTTATAGACTATGCAATATCTTAATCGTTTCCATTGTTACTAAAATATGTTGTTATATTTTGTGCTAATACATTGAACTGATATTTGTAATTGATTTTTTTTTATTTGCTAATTATTCAGGTTTCCCTGGTTTACATCGTCTTCTAAAGATATACAGTAACATTTGTCAAACATAGCGAAAGTAATAAGACATAAGTTATATAGTATAATTCATCAAGTGCTATTATATCGGTTACAAACAAAACATAAATTTCTCCCATAATTGCTTGTAAAACAAATATTTGCTTTACACGTTTTAACATTCTCAACATTTTCACGAGAGCAACCACATATGTGCACATACATTATCCATGCATTAGAAACTTTGACGGCCTGATTCAGTATAATTAAATTTATTGATAAAGCAAATCTGCGTTATTAAAGATAACCAGATTTCTGCAGAGTAAAACGAATATTAACATTTTGAATTAATAATTGTTAAAAGGCACTCGTTAAATATTATTAGAGAAAATAAGATTACGAAATATTTAAGCAAAAAAACGTTTCACTTACTGAAAGACAAAATTGTGTACATGAAAATTTGCCAAAGAAAATTAGCCGTTAACCCCAATAACTAATGAAGTATCAAAACAATGTCGCTACGGTGGAGTGCAATTGCATTAGAATCAAAGGTGCAACAACGTTTCTGAGGCAAGCAAATTGTCTTTGTCGAAATAATTCTACACATCTTCGATCGTCGGGTATAAAAGCAAATTCATGCCCGAAACAGCGGGATTCTTCATCAGAACGTCTGCCCTGAATTTACGTTTTACATTCAGTGCACTATGAAAGTAATTGCACACGTCGTATCCGTTGTTATTTGTTGCGCGAGCGCTGTCAGGGTTCAAGACTCGTCTCAGTCGAAGCACATTTTGTCCGACAAGTCTTCAACAGATTTGCATAAATCGTCATCGAATTATATATTCAACGAAGCGGAAGACAACCTACGGGATTCTTTGCTCGGCAGCCCGTCTGGAAGACGCAGCCCCAACTTCAGCAACTCGAGATTAAACATTCTTCGTTCTCAAACACCCGAAACATCTGATCTCAATTATGCAATAATTTCTAAAGCAGCTCCCTTCAACAGAGGTAAAATATTGATTTTACATCGCATTAATTGTTAGCAACGATTATGCACAATTAACATTACAACTATTGTTGTAAATAATTATATATATA
>JABFQA010002105.1:0-11949 GCA_022817065.1 Probaryconus sp. ZL-2020 | reverse complement strand
CCATACGTGTCAAACGTCCGGCGATAATATGGCAATAGTACGGTACACCGGTACGGCAACAGTACGGGTCGCGATCATGATCCGTACTGTTTTGCCGTACTGTCGCCTGTCTGATGCCAGACTGTATCCGTACTCTTTGCCATACTGTTTGCCGTACTGTTTCCGTATTATTGCCGGACTATTTTTTTCCACGCGGGAGGTTACTATTTATTTTTAAGGATTATCGTGTAAGTATATTTTATATATTTATTGCCTACTCTAAAAGAAATAGAATGTCTAATAATTTTATTAGTTTCATATTATAGATTTTTTACATTTCATTATTTGTTTCTTTTACAGAAAATTTATTTAGAATGCCCAATCCAAATAGTTGTTGTAATCCGCTTCAAAAAGAAAAACATAAATGTATTTATAAAAATTTACATCTAATTACAGACAAATGGAATATATTTTTTAGCAATTTCATTGGAAAATACATTTGCGACTCTTGTAAACGTGCGATTAATAAAAAAAAAAGAAATTATTTCAAAAATTGAAGAAGAAGTTGTGAATATTGTAGAAGTTGAAGATGTAGATGAAGATTCAGATTAAAATTCAGATGAAAGTTCACACACAAATGATGAAGTGAAAGATGTTACATATAAATGTGAAAAATACGACAGAGATTTAAAAATTCAAAAAATCAATCGTATTTTAAATCAGTTCAATAGACCTGAAAGAGTTACAAAGCGCCAGATAACGAGTCATTTTAAAGATAACGAAGAAGCTACATCTATATTACACTTTTTGGAACAAAAACAGAAATCTTTAATCGCATCGTTAAGTACATTACCGAATGCACACGAAGGTGTGATGCTGCTGCCGGAATTCGCCAAATTGCTATCTTATCTTTTTTGTCACACCATTTCTAAGAATCTCTATTTATCAAACACTCATTTCATTATTCCATAATTTAATTCCGAAATTTATATAACTGCAATAAATCATAAATAAATATATAACTTCAATATATAAAATATGATAGATTGCATGAATGTCTAACAGATGAAATAAAAGCAAAAATAAAAGGCATTTGATATCTCTTTGATAAAACAATAAAGAAATAATTTTACTGTGTATTAGAGGATTCGGTATAAATTTAAATGGATAGCTTTAGAACGAAACACCAAAGCAAAGACAACTCAGTCTTTTTTTTAACAGCGGACGAGAAGCAAAGTTTCGAATATCATTTTACAGGGCAAATGGCACAATTGTTATTCTGAAATTTCATTCCCTTTGACTGCTAACAGAAGCAACTTTAACGTCAAATGCTCTCTTCGTTGTTAAAATTTAGCGGTCATGTATAAGAGACTGTCTTGCTATCTTTTTCTCCCTCTCTAGATTTAAATATTTTAATATAAAACAGCTGTCACGCCTAAGGAAAATGGTATTATATTGACCGTAAGGCGTGTTTTGCCTTCTGTGTGCAGTTACCTTTATTTCCGTTTTTCTGAAAGCAGTTGAGGGTATCCGCCACTGGGCGTGCTTGCCAAGATTTTCATGAATATTCTTCAGCGCACATTAATGTACTTTATAAATATTCATCGAATTCAAGAATTTCACTATCACTGGCAAATTAAGCTTTCCATCTACAGCCTTAACCTTTCTAGTTCTAACCTTAGGAAGAAGATTTCAACGCAATTTGCACCGCGTTTACAGGTCTCCGTTCATTTTACTAGTACCGGTCATATTTTTACAATTATAGAGCGACGAAAGATTATCTCAACGATTTCTTTGTTATGAAAATATCATTTCCTAAAAGTCATTCTCAACGTAAGATTTCCTTGGGCAAACATTAATTTAAGATGGTTTCAATTACAATGATTTGCAATTTTAACAGCCAATTGTTCATTTAAATTTTTCCTCCAAGATTATTTTTCACTTATTTTCGAACAAAATTTAAAAACTTTTCAATAGACGTAACAGAAAGATTAATAGAGCAGAAAGATAAAATATCTTTTGTAAAATGGTACCGGGTAAATGTGATTGATTTGACGTCAGTTTACTTCAAAAGTTGGAATAATAATTCTGGCGTCATGCAATTTTAGGGGAGTTGCAGCATTTCACATTATAGTCAAAAATTATAAAGTCAAATATTTAAAAATGATATTTTACAGAAAAGGTGTGTATTTAATATGCAGTACAATCCATTAGTAGAAAAAAATGTTATTTCTTTTGGACGAACGGTTTGAAAATAGACCATTTTTGTTGCCCCGACTGGATCATTTTTGTATAAATTTTCCATCGTCAAAACTTGGTTACTAATGTAACTACAACACCTCCACTTCAATTTCCATTTTAGCAATTATTAAGCAAAACTTTTATATTTTGCTATCTCATTTTTATACTCATATTATTTTCTTCATTATAATTAAAATAATTAATTCTCTGAATTTATAATTATTACCATTAACAATATTATTTAAGCACGCCAAATTATTATTATTATTATTATATATTTCAATTAATTTATAAATATTATTATATTCTCTTATTTAATGTTTATTATTTAATCATTACAACAAATAATTGCATTAATTTATATAATTTAACGTTGGATGCAAATATATCTGTTCGCATTACGTTAGTTAAATATTAATGTCGTACTCAAATTCGCGAAACAACAGATTAAAACCCACGCGAATATGTGTAATAAAAATGTATTTCACATTGTTTTAAATTCAGGATTTACATGCTGCATTGTTCTATATGCATATTTTTCGAAGAAATATGTAAAACTGCTCTTCAAATCGTTACGGCTTGTGATGTAATAGTTTTACTGGAATAGACAATTTAACTTTAACGCACAAACGTTTGGATATTATTATTATTATTTTTTTTTTTCAGTTTTCGCTCCTTCAAACTTCAAACGGCGACCAAATTATAGAGAATTTCATGCAACCAAAATTAACAGTCATGTTACTTCATTTTTTTCTTGAGTGATGGCTTAATTATTTATTTTAATTAAAATGTAATTATTATGTTTACAACGAGGAAAAAAAATGCATATTTATGATTACGCTCGTATTATTTTGTTAAAAAATAATTAATTATTTGAACGAACAAATATCTCATATGAAGAACATCGTTAAACTCTATATAAATGCATGCGCAGACTGCTTGAATGCTATTAGCTTCGTAGACGTGAAAAATTTTGTCAGATTTGCATAATTAACTCTTTTGCATGGGCTTATTAAAATTTTGGTGCGAGCAATAAACCATTTAAGACTTTACACGCTGGATACATGAAATCGTCTCCAGGTGTAGTTAATGTTTTTTAAATTCTCAAATCGTAAGCTGCCGGAACTAAGAAAAGCTTTAATATTCAGAAAATTTTAACAAAAAGATGCAAATTAGAACGAAACAACGTTGCATTCTTAATTTCAGGAGTTTGATAAAAATGAATCGTTACCGAAAAAGCTCTCGCCTTCAAGAAAATATTTCGGATGTAATTTATGCAATGAAAATTTTGGAGAAGTTGTAAAAGTTAAATTGCTCATTTATTTTACAATGTTTCATTTTCTGCGTAAACGTTGAACACATAACTAGGAGAAATTTTATTATTGATCTCGCGCAGAATTTAATATTCTCTTTTTATTTTTCTCACTTTACAAAATTGAAATTATAGTAATAATAAAAGAAAAAAAAAAAAAAAATTCTGTTTTTCATAATTGTTTTCAAGAAACTACAATGTTTCTTATCGACGTAAATGATTCTTTTGTTAATACAAACATCGTTTATAGTTGACTGACATTCGTGCAAAGCACAATTATATTTTGGTTTATTTCATTTTTCGGTCGACGTTGATAAACTTGCTGGAGGAAGGGAGGGTGTACTTTAACGAGTTTGTTATCTTGCTAATGATTTGCATCACGTTATCGTTTGTTGAACTCGTGAGAAATTGCATCGTCGATTGTAGATTCCAATTCAGTTCCTCACGTTCGACGAGCAAGAATTGTAGTCGGAAGTTTCCTGTTTGCGCGATCTTCCTTAAACATGCATCACCCAGCTTCTCCACTTGTATATTAGGTAGCGATTTGCGGATTAGAAACTTTGGTTAAGCGAAGTTACCAAGTCTCCACCAACAGACTGTGTAACTAAGCAGTGGCTAAACAGCCAGCAGCAAACTTGTAACTCAAGTCTTCTATATGCATTGACTTTTAACGCTCTTTATTTTATTGCCCGATTATCCTTTCTGTTCCTCTTCTTAATTGTTTCGTCAAATTTATCTCCTATTACAAAATTTCATCCAACTATTTTTTCATAATATATTGCCAATTGTTTTGTACAGAAATTGTCTCTGCATCTTTTTTTGTCTTCATTGTAAAATATATGTCAAATGTAAATCCTTTAAAAACGGATTATTGTTTTTATATGATTTTTCATGTTCTGTTTTGGATTTGAATGCCATTCTCGGCTTCCTATATGTATAATAGGTACGTCCAAGGTTTTCGTATTTATATTTATGTCCTAACAATCGAAATGGTATTAACAATCCGGTTTTCAATTCACCGAGCGCTTTCAGTGAGAGAGAATATTATACGATTTATTGCTTTTCAGTGCGAGACTGTGCGTGTAGGTTAGTTAGTTACGTCACAATCAATGACTATAAAAAGGCTTTTTTGTAGTCTTCCTCGATGAAAACTCATTGGATATTTACACAAGGCATTGTACCGTAAGAGAGACAATCAAATGTTTGCGATTTTTATACTTTAGTAACAATAATACGAACGATATATTTACTTTTTACAAACTATATTATAAAATTAATCATTTCATATTTCTTATGTCTAATTAATTTCGAAAATTTACTAACTGATTGAAATTCATTCGAATACCGTTACCAATCATTTATCTTGAATTGTTTTTTTTTTTTTTATTGGCTTCATGAAGATAAATGACTTTTTAATAATAGATAGTTGTGGCTGGTTTGTTGGAATCTTCAAGAATAGATGATTTTTTTAAGAAGTCAGTATTGTAAAACAAGATAAGAAGTGCGAGGTATGAAATGTTAAAATATTTGATTTTCATGAGATATTGTTATTTCCGCTTCCTCGTCTTCAAAAGTACCGCAGCACATTTAAACAAATATTTCACTCCTCACAGCGTGAAGCTTTTGTCATTATTGATACGTGTACCTTGGAACATGTTAATGTTGACAACTGCTATTAAAATTTCTTAAAGCTTCGTATTAAAGTGAAGGGAATGTTTTCTTTTTACGAGGTGGAATTTATTTTATGAATTGACTCGAAGGTTGAAATCCCTGTTTCTTTTTGATTCCGTGCGACCATGTGTCAAAATAAAATCAAGATGATTTAAACTAATTGGTGTCGATGGAAATGAAAAAAAAAAAAAAAAAAAAGATTAAATATGAATTTATCAATCGTAAACCGCTAACTGTCGAATTGATAATATTTGATATTTCTACATTATGTAATGAAAGATGATGTTCCGAAGTCTGGTTTGCAAGCGGCTTCGAAATGCACAAAACTATGAAAGTACTTCCGTCGAAAATTGAAAAGAAAGACCAAGTAACGGATCCGGCTGATCCGCAGACTTTGATCGTACCTTACCTGATGCGTACTATATTCCACATCGGTCTGGCATGCCGCAAATCCGTCTAGTCTCAATCCTAGGGAGCCCTAGAGGATTTACGACTTTGAGCAATGTGGAAGAAAAGAACAACGAAGCAAAAGAATGTCAAGCTTCTACGAATGCCACGATCGAAATGCAATTTTCCCTCGGTCCAGATTGAATTCTTTTTTCCTATCTTGTTTGAAGTTTCCCGAATTACTCAAACACTCTCTCCAACTTCAACGACATAATTGGCTCGTGGAAATTGTATTACATGTTTATATTGTTTCATCAAGAAAGAGCGGCTTTTTCCACGAGCAAAACTCTTTTGCACTGACCGGTGAGATAAATTCGAAATGATTTCAATTGGTACCGTTTTATAGTAGCCATTGCTTTCATGTAAATTGAAACTGGCGTTAGTGATTTTCTACCTCACTTAAACTGTTCGAATGAATTGTTTGTTTTTCATTGATAAACATTTTTTATTTAATCTTATGATTTATCATTTTTACATCTTTACAGATTGTATCGAAAGCTATATATAAAAAAAAAAAAATGTAGGAATCATCGTTGCGTGAAATTAAGGTTTTCTCTATATCAAAAATATAGTTTTTTTCGTTTCGAATTAAGAAGGTTGACTTTTTTTCATTTCTTTTTTCCAAGTTTTACTGTTTTCTAACGTGACAGTCGTACGTCTAATAATTGCCAAAATGAAATATTGCAAAGTGTAATTTCCTCTTATTGTGCGTCGTTAATGGATTAATTAAACAATTCAGATTTGATTTATATTTGGGGAAATAAACTGTAATTACTTTAGTGCAAGTATCAGCCATCTAATCTAACTATCTACATTGAAACATGAAATATATATCCACCTTTATAAACATATTCGACATAGTATTGCGTATTCATAGCGACATAAACGATTCACCCGGTAAATGGAAACTACACATCCGATTTAATGCATATGCTGTGTGCAGTGACAATGTCAGTCGACTCGTAATAATGTGTCGTGAAAGTGCAACGCTGCATCACGAGTTTCGACGTTTACGGGAGAAGATTATAGGGCGGAGGCACGTATCGACGTCATTTCGCTGCGGAAAGAACCAAGCGTGCAACTTTTTCATTTAGACTCGAAAAATGAATCCGCATGGAATCGTTCCAGCCAAGGCGCTGCGTCGAAACCGTACCTAAATAAAACCTTGTAAATTCGCACGCAGGACTTTACTTTTATTTCTCCGTTACACGTTTCTTTCATCTCGTTTCTAATTCTCAAACTTTTCGCTTTTTACCGAAGAAGAAAGATTTTTGCAATTTCGACAATTTGCGATAACTTAATGAATTTCAGGATTTCGTTAATGAAATTATATTAAATTTTCTTTGGACAACAGTTGCCGGCAACATTTTATTAATTTTAAATGAATTCGTTTGTGAGTGTGCAATTGTTGAAATATTGCATTTTTAAATGCTAATGAAAGAAATGAATTTGAGCAGTGTAGATTATCGTTTGTCGTGATTTATTTGTTAAAATGATTACTTAATTTTGAGAATACGTTCGATTCCGTTACACGATGAAAATTCAATTTTATTGAAATAATATTTTGATGGACTTTTTTATTGCACTTTATGAAAGCAAAAATAAACTATGCAATATAAATAACATTAAAGCATCATCATTGATCAATGTTTTTTGTCTATCGAAATAAAATTGAATTATTAGAAATATGATGAAACGTTGGAATTCTCTCTCTTTATAATATTTAAATTCTTTTTGTAAATATCAAATAACTCTAGATTATCAGAGTTATATATTAACGCTAAACTTTTAATCCTGTTTGCTCGAAAATTCTTGAAGTAATCCAGTTATCATAGAAATATTATTATGTTCACATATGATGTTCACCTTTGTTAACGTATTATATACATGAATATTAACTAATAAGCTGCATCAGAAAGTTATAATTCAGTCTAAAAAAGCTTTTATTCTGCAGGAAATTAATACATTTAAGATTATTATAAGAGAAATAGTATTGTTTTAATAAAATTTTCTTCAATATTTTTTACATCGTGAATCAATTTATATTTTATATTATTACCGAAGTAAAATGCATGCGAATATGAAATTTTTATTTTCTTCTTTGACACCGATATTACAATTATGGAGCTTTTATGTGTCATATAATTCACATAACCATTAATATTGTAATTGTAAAATAAATTTGATCATGAACATAAAATCACGTTGAAAATGTATTATCAAAAATTCAAATAATGTTTTTTGAATAACTTATACTTTTTGTAATGGAGATAAATTTCGTTTGACATTTTTTTTTAAACGGATTCAGATTTGCAAAGTAGGAAATTTTAAAATTCACTATTTGCAAGAAAGATGTAAAAAATAAAATAAATTATCATAATAATTCGTAAAATGGAATTCAACAGATGTAATTCAATTGAAGTAACATTACGTCGCTATTTTACATTGGCAAAACAAAAGGGAAGTGTGACTGAAAATGAATAAATTTGAATATTTCGGATTTTCTCGGGAAAGAGTAGATTTTTCACGGCACAGCAACTTGCAAAATTGTTCTTGTTTCTTGATTAAAATGAGAGTCTAAGGTAGAAACGGCACGAAATAAGTACTTTTTTCTCCCAAGATCGACGTCAAAAAGAAAAGCAACGGCAACTACCCTGTGGTGGTTGCAGAATTTAGCTCCAGAAGCGTCGCACAAATTGTTCACCGTGCGAAGGTAATATTTTTACCGAGTTAACTGAGTTAACTGTTCAATCTCGGGACCGTCAACAAAGTGACAATTCCCATGCGGATCCGAGAATGCCTCCCTTTCGCAAGAGGCTCTCGGCAACAGAGAATAAAGAACGATAAAGATGCAAAATTATGCATAATATTCAAAGCCACACCGGCGTCACAACGCCATCATCCCCCTCGAACTCGCCAACCCCCCCCCACCCTTTCTAGCTCTTTCGAAACTCACAGCCGAACGCAAGTAGTTGACTCAAATAGTCGCGCCACTTCCGCGCCTCAAGCTCGACTTTAGGTCGTCATTTTTTTAATCGACGTCTCCCTCAAACTTTTCTGTTTTTCTGACTTTGTCAAGTGCGACGCTTCTGCTTCCGTTTACATCTTAGCCACGGCTCGGAATAACGAGATTTCACTATTTCACTGCGCACGGAAACTTTGAAATTTCTCCCGGAACGGACTCCGCCGGGGCATTTTACATATAAATGAAAACTTGGAAAGAAAGTTAATAAAATTATTATCGATAGGTGTATTATTGAATTTATAGGAGCACACACAAATTTTTCTTCAATTACAAAATGATAACAGTGTAATTAAATGTTATTGGAAGGCGCAGTATATTCTCTCGCGATAAACTTGATCAGATTTCATCGATAAAATCTTTTTAATGCAACTGTGAAATTTTTAGAAAGCTTTTAACGGATTCTGAAAAATATATGGACTTTTCAAACGTTTTCTCATACAGACATTTTTCAGATATTTTTCCAGAAATAATGTAGAGTTTAGACACGTTGAAATCATTTTTGATTTCTCACACTTTTTCTTTCTTAAAAAAACTTTTACGATAAGGTAAGAATCGTTGAGTTTTGTCTATTTCATTATTTTTTACATTTAATAAGTTGAAATTAATTGGACTATCTAAAATATAACATTTTTATCAAAACATCCTGTAGAAACTTGATTGTATTCCTCAAACAATATTAATTATTAATTCTTCGCTCTGAAACGTATTTGTTTCAAGAAAATTTTTATTCGTTTTTCTGCACAGAGTTCATTTATTTGAAACGTATATGTGTATAATTTAATAAAGTTAAAACTACGTTCGAATAAAATAGCCAAAGGCAATAAAATCGGTCTTGAATTAAGAAAGAAGTAATAAGTTCATTACGTCGTTGTGTATTAGCAGCTAAAATCGGCCGATGATTGGTAAGGGAAGGGAAGGAAGTTCATAGGCGACGAACTTGAAGATTAATTTGGAGACGGCCTGGCGCTGAAGATATATCGAGGAACAAAAAGGCGCAGGACAATTTATTTAAGGCTTATGAAGCAACCCTCCAAGAAGCAATGCCGACTATTACCAGTGCTGGGATAATGGAGAACCTTTGCCAGGCCAAGAAACTTGAAACTTTTGATATTTTATTCGTCGTCTGAATAACTTTTAATATCCCAAGTTCTTCCTCGGTGCTCGACTTTCTTCGTAGATTTTCTACCGAGAATGGAACGAGACAGATAAATAGATAAGAGTAGCATAAAAGAGAAAGGCAGAAACCGAGGTCTCGCCCAGACGATCTTTGTAGAGTTTTAATGAAGAGTTCAGGCTCCTTATTGGTTTCTTCTTAAAGCTAGGCTATAGCCAGCCACCCCTTCACTGAGACATTTCATGCAGTTTATATAAAAGGTTTGCATTTTCAAAAGATAGCCCTGTCATTGAAACGGAATATTGTGTGAGAAAATATTGCCGGAAAAGCCATTAGTTTCGATGGACGAAATTTTGCCACTGTATTAAGATAGACGGCCCATTTCACCCGATTCTAAGTCGGTGGAACAATTTCAGATTCCATCCAAGTGGTGCTGTTGGTCATTATGAGTAGATCGATGAGCTTTGTGGTTGATGATGACCTAATTAACTAGAAATTGTATTACGTATCCATTCTCGGTTGGTTAATGTGAATTCGGTTTTACTTAATGTTAAATGAGACGTGTTGGTTACTATGGATGACCTGCATCTGTGAAACTTATTTAATCCTAATGGTACATCTAAATTTTCTATACATGGGATTTGAGTGTGACCTCAATGGCATTCTGCACTGCGTATAATGTTGGATTATTGTTTCGAATTAATTTGATCCTAAATATATAGTGTACAGGTAATATTACGTTCAATCAAATATTTGTCTAAATTAATCAATTAATAATTAGTATATTACATTGTTTGAAAGAGGAATAGATTTCTAGTGCTGTTTTTTTTTCTAATGATAAATATTTTGTCTGAAATAAATCAACTTCCAAATGATCTGCAGTAAACTAAAAAATGTGTCCAATTTTTTTACTGTCAAAATCATGTGCGGAAGATTGTTTCCATGCATCAGCTTTATCGGAAACTAACATTTCTTCCGACATATTCCGTAAAGTATTTCGCTTAAGAGCGCTTTGTAAGTCACAGATGCGTCCGTGTAATTGACGTTCATCGTGCTTGAGATGATCACAACTGATCCTAACTTCATTTACCAAATAAGTATTGATGCTACTTTAAGTACTGTTCCCGGCATGACGCAGGTTGAACATTATTGATCACATGTCAATAGCCTGCTTCAACTTGTGGATAGCTGGAATATGTGTTAGGACATTCCCATTGAGATAAATGTTCTCTGTATCAGTTAACGTTGCTCTTTGGGATTACAAATAGAATTTCTAGGAAAATGATGTATGCACATTACTGGCAGTTGTTCATGAGTCATGAAATTTCAGCCATTAATACGAAAATCCAAGCTTAAATGGAGCTCCGATGTAACGGAAACTTTGTAAAAATAAAACGAGCACTCTGGCAAACAAGAAAAGACATTCGGCAAATGCACCCTTAATGCTCTCCCGATAACAGTGACTCTCGATGATTTTTTTCTCGACGCAGCGCTGCTTGCATTCAGCTTTCGCGTCACGAAAGTTAAGTATTTTTTAATCCCCGGTTGGTGGGACGAGGAAGCAGATTCGCGTTTCAAAATTCTACGCCGAAAAGACTCGCAACTATCATGTAAGCTTTCGGAATGTTGTCCGTCCGTGAAAATGAAACTGTTTATAACAAGGTAGCATGGAAAGTCAGCGATCCAAACGCAGGCCGGAACTCTTCTCGCTGCGCGAGCGCAGGGAAAAGCTGGAAATTTATATTCCCTCGTTTGCAAGCTTCAACTCGAGCGGAAGGCGAGGCCGAGAAACAAGGAGCTTAACATTCCGTCGCTTTTTTTTTATTTTTTTTTTCTTCTCTTGGACTTTTTTTTCGTTCACTCTATCTTCCTTCAACTATGTTGTTAGAATGATGTTCAAGTTAGCAGACTGACCCGATAAACAGTGATTCTCAAATAATAAGTAAAATTCTGTTATGCATTATGTAAAAAAATCTACTCAAAATTTTTAGTACATTTGCAATAAATAAAAGTTTGCTCACCGTGCAAAATAGGAGAAACATTTATGAATGAATTAATGACAAAATTGCGGTTTTTTCAGTCTGTTTCCAAATAGAACACTACATATATTATACGTATAATAGATGACCATTTAGTATAAATATATGTATATTATATGTT
>JABFQA010002104.1:0-11950 GCA_022817065.1 Probaryconus sp. ZL-2020 | reverse complement strand
CAATTACTAAATTTTAAAATTAATAATAACTTAAATTTAACTTTAATTATCAATGAAGAGTATTTTTATATGAAATTCAATAGATACAATTAACTGCTAAGTATACAAATTATTATAACGATCTATAAAAACTAAGTGGGTTATTTTTATTTTTAAAAAGATTAAATTTTTTTAAATCTCTTTGAAAATAATATCGTTTTATTATTAAGAAATGTTGAAAAATATATTTAATGCATACTAATTATTCAATGATAATAATGATAAGCTTAAATTCATTTTCGAAGATATATTCTATTTAATATTAATTAAAGTCTGAAAGAAATAAAAATAAACTACTAATTTGTGTATCTATTTTTTTAAGTGTACAAAATTTGTAATTCATTGTTGTTAATAATCAAGATCCTATTAAAAAAACACAAGAAAAGTATGTGACGTTATTTTCTTGCGTGTATAATATGTTCCCTGCGAAATCCAAATGTATAAAATATGGTAACTGCACAAGTTGGATAAAAGTTGTGTAAAATATCATAAAAGGGAATATTAATCGGGTGCAATGTTGTGTTCGTCGTCGTTTCACTCAACGGAGCATCGAAACTGGATTTACGTTTATCAAGTTAGCCGTTTTTATCCTATTCGGCGTACCAGCTATAAGTTCCTGGCGATATAGTTTATCCACTTCTCCGTCGTTTCGAGCGAGCGAGCTGCAAGCCAATTTTCCTTCTCGCGGAACCGAAAAGTTTCTTGTTAAGTTCGGAATTCAATCATTTATTTGTTGGCTTATAACGTAATGAACTGACGACCTACCTTATTTTGTGTATGTATGAAAGCAAGAAATTACTCTCACAGAAATACAATTATACAGGGATTCATTCAACTAAAATATGGGTCAAGAGTTTGGCAAAGAACTCAACCAGGTGTAAAACCACGGCCCTATACGTGAAATTTCAACTAATGTTTCTTATAAAATATCTCTCCATCTACACGTCTCCACATATTTAGTTTGTTAATTAAGATTATGAAAATTATTGTACAAATAATAATGTTAATTAAAATATCAAGTTTTATAAATTCATTTAAAATTAACTTTTAATATTTAACATTTATATCCTAAAGCAAAATTTGTAGCAATCAAGACGATTTCCTTTTGCTATAACATGTTTTTACCCCAAAACCATTTATTCTGATTGATATATAAACACGATTAAAATATTAAAGAAAATATTTGCAAATTAAAGGGAATTAACTGAATTAGTAAGTGCAAAGAAAATGAAACTTTGAGAAGTCCACAAATCGTTTTAGCTTAAATAATTAAACATCTTGGAGCGTATCAACTTTAAATTAATTAAATGGTTTTACGAACTGTTAACATCAATGTTTTGGAACACTGTATGTCGAATCGACCGGATCAAATTATAAACTTGTTCTAAGTGAAGACTCACATCAATATTTCCTCATATAATTCTCTACCTCACTTTGCTTATATTTCCATGTAATCAAACATTACATTGTGATTGTAATCTAGCAAAATTCTTGTAATATAGCAAAAGTTTGAAATGTATCTAGTGACCAGATTTTTTCCAGATAAATATTTTGTTTACGAACATTTTCGTACAGTTTTAATTGTTAGTTCAGTATTCTATCTTTTCCAATGTAGATCGAACCTTCTAATAATTGCAAGCTTCAGAAATTACCGCTTTCTTTATTAATCCATAAATCACCGTTCGAAATGTTTCCGCTATAATAAAGCTTGCAATAAAGTAGCTCGCATTGATTTTAATTTCTCGATAACTAACGGTTTTGTGCGAAATGCGAAAACAGATAAAAGAGAGGAAAAGAAAAAAAAAACAAGATAATGCAATGGCAAATAAGATCCAACTGTATTTGATTAGCGAAGAGATTAAATATTTAAATTGCTCGTACTTTGTTCCAATTCGCAATGTGCTTATTGCTAATATAGAATCATGCTTCAAGAAAAAAAATTTACATTTAGATGTAAATTTTTCACCACTCGGGAAAAGAAAGATTACTTTAGTTTTGTTATTGGTTCAAACTATTTTACGATTGCATTGCAAATTTAAATCGTTGTAGAACAATCAAGATTGTTACAACATTTTATTGAAAATTTAATTTTTACTTTTCTAACTGCAATTTGCTAATGCTCTTGTTACATCGTGACTAAAAATTTTAGAAATCCACGTTCTTTAACTTTGGATCACAAAGTCAGATCTTTTAAAATTTGCATTAAAATTATAATAATAATAATAATAACAGTATAAAACAGATAAAGGCTATAAATATAAAAATGGGTAGAATAAAGTATCGAAATTGTTTCATATCCCTCAACTATTTGACGCGATGCAGCGTAAGAAGAATCGTGAAATTATTAACCGCTTTCGTCCCGTGCAAGTTTTATAAAAGCAAAGTGATCAGAAGTAATTTTCCAAAGCACGTGGGTAAGAAATAATCCGAAATCATAAAGGTTCAGGGCGTAAAACGTAAAATACGACAATAGGAAATTTGTCTATAAAAATGTCCTCTTTGATAAGAAAAAATTGAAAAATGTGGTTCTTACTTTGTACAGAAATATTTTATGGCACAATAACATTTTTATTTCATAGAGGCTCGTGCTTTCTCTCATATCGTCACATCAAAATATATAGTCCCTGCAATGTGTTGGATTCGACGAGAAGGAAGAAAGAAACTTTTCCCTATTTTTTTTTTTATCTATCACGAAAAACCAAACTTCTTTTTCGTATTTCTTGTTAAATACCGCTTTCGAATGTTTACAGCTATTTCTCAAAGAACATATCATCATTATGGTAAATTTTTGCAAAGTTTGACAGAAACATTTTTTAGGAAAATTCTTTGAAATGAAACGAATGATCGCAAAAATTAACAAAAGATTGAAAAATAGAGAATTTATATTTAAAAAATATTTACAGAAATACATGTTAAAATTTTTGTGAATTTTTTCTAAAAAAAAAAAAAGCTTTTTTTTTTCTGCGAAGGTTGAAATGTTCTGTCAGAGATATTGTTTGGCTTTTCGCGAGAGACGCATCGTTTCATTTGTTCCTTTCCGCGATACTTTTTTTCATCTTTTTGTGTACGAGGAAAGTGACAATTCCCTCACGCAGATTAAAGCCAAGGCACGTTTTTTCAGCGCGCTCAACTCACTGCGAAAGGCTCAACGAGAAATGGCGACAGCAATTGCTGTGGCAATCTGGAGGGTTACTTTGTTTCGTGTACGATAGATGAGAACAGAAATAGATCAAAGGAGGATCTCAAAAAATGAATGCCGCTACACTTTGCCAGTAATTTCATTCGAATTTATTGGTATTTTTTTTCCCGGCCAATTTTTTTTTTTTTGATTTCCTATCGTTCTTCTTTTTTCATCAGTTTCATATAATAAAATAGGCAATTATTGTTGTATTTATAAACTTTTAAAAGACATGGTTGTAAAATTAAAATAATAAAATTTCATTTTTTTGTGCTTTTGAATAAATTAAATCAGTTAAATGAACAATGTTTGTTAATTTTTGTTTCATAAATATTCCCAAAAGCATTTAAGATGATTTCGTTCGAGAATCAGGAAAATCGAATGCGGAGAATGAAATTGGAGGAGTATTATTTCCTCAATTCATTACTTCTCTTATTTCATGATGCTCGTCATTCGAAATGTTGCTACAACTCATGTTCGACTTGCGAACTTTCGTCGGATAAAGTAATTAAGTAACTTGAAAAATCTAAGAACAAACTTTTAACATCATTCAGGGCCAAGAATTTTTATTTTTCTTCGTGGTTCGCTGTTTTCAATTTCTGGATTTTCTTTTCAACTAGATGGACTTTAGAGAAAAAAAATATATTAAACAGAAAATTTGGTTATAATGATTGTTTAATAAAATGTACTAAAATAGAGTACAATGAAAAATATATATATAAAAAAAAAAAAAAAATTAAAAGCTGTCCTCCAATTTTTATTTGAATTCTAATCTTAAATTTAATTTTTATCAATAATACATTATCTAGCTCAAAATAACAGGAATTATCATTTCATAATAACTAATTAAAACTTTTTGTTACGTGTTCTTAAAATAAATAGTTACAGGAGGTCAGTTTATTTACGGTTGTACCGATACACAAATTATATGCACGAAATTAAAAAAAAAAAAAAAAAATTAGGGAAAATAAAATAGTATGTTGCACAAGATATGTAATCATATCTGAAATTCGTTGGTTTTGCAAAGCGAAACGTTCTTCGATTTCTCTTTCATCGCGTGCCCGGAGCACTTGCCTGCATTTGCCAAATTGAAAGTCCAATCTACAGAGTGGCGTAATTTCGTTCGGGTTTGGCGAACGGGGATCCGCAAAAGGACGAAATTTCGGTTCGCCTAAGGATAGCGCGCTTATTTTTCCAGCTCAAGAAGAACGATGCCTTAAGAAAAATGATTATATACAAAGCAGAAATATAAGCCAGTAAAATATCGTTTGTGCTCATCCACAAAGATATATTTGACAACCAGCTATGTTTTATTATGTTTACGAAAGTTCCGACTGTGGTTTTCGCAACATTTACTATTTCATCATAAAAATGGCGAATCCAAAAATTAACTTTTATTTCGTCTATTTTCTCATTTTTCTGCAAAAATATTTCTCGCGGGAAATTTGAATTTCAGTTATTTTTTTGTAAAGATAGCATATAAATAATTCATCGAATGGAAAATTTATTTGCGAAAAAATGAATAAAAAAAAAAAAAAAAAAAATGCGTGAGAAATGAAAAACGTCTTTAGTGATATACGTGGCTTCGGAACATTCATCATACGTTTAGAGGCGTTTGCAGCAGAGTCTCTCGTTTTCTTCGGCGACTATCGATTAATCAATGTTATTTTGCCGATCGCGGTACATTGCGGTATTGGTATCTGATTATCGGCGTTCAATTAGTAGCACAAGCGCATTTCTCCGTGCGCAATATTTATGAGCACCAGTGCGCCCCGTTAATCAGGGACTATATTAACAACCAAGACAAGGGTATCATATTACCTGCGGTGCACTCCGGAAGGATTTTAGGGGGGGAAAATATGATATATGAGTTTGTCGAGTTGCGATAGCGCGCACTCGTAATGGCACGTAGATACGCGTTCCCGGAATTACCCCATCTACGACCTTGTCGAGTATACTAACCAGTATGTCTTAAGGTTTTGTTTCATTCAAATTTATTTCATTTAACTCTATGCAACTTTTTTCTCTTCTCTCTTAAAGCTTGAATGGAATAAAATAGAGAGTTCACTGACACTGAAAGTCAATTTTGCAGTGAAAAATTAATTTACATTATAACCTGTAGATTTTAGTAATTTATTGATTATATTTCATCGTATTTGCCTTTGTTTCCAAATTCAATAATACTTGAATATTATGATGTCTGCAGTTAATTGTCAGCCATGATATTCAGAGACTGCTCAATAATTTGCAGTAGCAATTACTACCAAATCTGTTAAATGTTTGGTTGCAACTGCTTCCTGACAGTAATAATTTTCGTAACAGAGGATCTATTATTTGAACTGTTTGATGTCTGTTTATAATTCATTATTAATTGTTTTTGATATCTTAAAATACTTTTGAGAATGAAAAGATAACTAATCTTGTTTTCACGATAAAAATGTTAAATGAAAAGCACTAAATTTTGATCGAGAAGAAAAAATTGTAATTTTATGCATTAAATTTATATTCTACATAGATTTACGAGCGACATCTAAATGATCAGTTTCCTGTGATATACGTAAATGTTTTTTGACGAAATTGTGTAAATGTAACTTGTGCAGTTTGGCCAGTAAATAGCCAAGGTTGAAATCCGGCCAATTTATATGGGGTCTTGCGAGCTAAACCAAATTTCTATTCGGTACGGAGTCGAGCAAAGTTCGTAGATAGTAACAAGAAAAGTAACTTGTTCGCTGTACACGTCAATTCTTGATTCATATCTTTTTGCGAGTATTTTTGCGACAGTTAGGAATCACGCGTGGAGAGAGAAGAGCTGGTCGGAAAAACGAAGATCGGAAACGCGGCTGCAAAACTAACATTTATTGAAAAATTCGAGGAGTAAAAATTTTCGACAAATATGTGAACCCTACATCGTAAAATTTTAGATTTTGAACGACGGACTATTTGTCGATCCGAACTACTTAAAGAATAAGTTCACCTGAGGTTCGTGTCTGTAAATGAAAAAAATTATGAGTACGACTGTTATTGATTTATCTGTTAATAGGAGTGGACCCCTTTTACCCAACTAAAAAGATCAATTAACACTCCTGTAAAAAGTTTTTTCTTCGAAATGTAAAAGTAAGAAAATGTACGCTCGAGTTGAAAATTGAATTGAGAAAACTTTTAATGATACGTAAGCAGATTATTAAAAAATAGTAAAATAAACAATAATTAGAACTTCTTAGAAAGTAACGGTGTAAATACTTAACTTTTAAAGTGCAAGGAACGCGAGAAAAGGGGAAAATAAAATTTTTTGGCATTATGAAGTGTTGAAAAGGTTGGATGTTTTATTCCTGAACTTTTTCACTTTTAACGCGCTTCATGATGAAGTAAATGCAACGGAAAGAATTATCTTATGTGTCACTTTTTTTACGAACTATGTATTTGCATATTTTTTAACGATAATTCCGTGAATTACTTCTTTTGTGATTATTTTATAACTTTA
The DNA here is from genome assembly GCA_022817065.1 of Probaryconus sp. ZL-2020. Lineage (NCBI taxonomy): Eukaryota > Metazoa > Arthropoda > Insecta > Hymenoptera > Scelionidae > Probaryconus > Probaryconus sp. ZL-2020. The sequence continues at coordinate 5,252 of JABFQA010002104.1, read as the reverse complement.
CAATTACGAAAGCATATTTGTTAAGCTGATAAAAAGATAATCCAAAAACACGTGAGAAAAAAAATAACATCATTCATCTAATTAAAGTTTTTGCTTTGTAAAGTATTCCATAACATTATTTAAATGAAAAGCGTGTATAATTTTAAAAAACTTAAATGAAATTATTTGCTTTTAAATAATTTAACCATAAAAAGGGGGAAAAAAAATTACCGTGGAAATGTTCGCTAAAAACTTTCATTTCCCTTGCAGTAAAAGAAACTTTGTCGTTAGGAAACTTGAAACTTCTTCTGAATTCTTTTCTGATGGTTATCAGACGTGAACCTACTTTACTGACAGTTTCATGCAAAATGTTTATTCGGAAACATGAGTTTTATGAAATATTACGTGCGTGCAAAACTTTTCTCAATATTTTACTGTATAATCAGTTTGCAAAATTCAATAAAATACACGCTTTGATACATTCCTTTTTTAATTACTTTTTACTCGGGACGTTTAATTATTAAAATCCAAATTTTCTGTACAATTGAATGCGAAAATTTTCGTCGAATTTTTCACGAAAGCAAAACTTATGAATTATGAAAGGTTGCAATTAATTTTACCGAACTTTATCTCTATTTGAGCATGTTTTTCAATAACAACGCAGTCGTATCAGTATAATTATTTAAATTAATGTGTAACAAGATTATTGTAACATGCAAATTAATAATTTCCTCGAATCGAATTTTCATTAAAGATTATACGGAAATAATTGCTCGTACCTTCTAAATTAATAAAATAAATATATGGTATTATATGTATTGCAAATGCCATTAACATTTATAACGACTTCATTTTACTTTTTTAAAGATTTTTTTTTAAAGATTATTTGTTTTCTAATGATTTTTCATACATCGAATAAAAAATCGAAAAGAAATGTTAATAATTCCTAATGTAACGTTAACACGTATCTTTCAGTTCATTGTTACGAAAACCAGAAGAATATTAAATGGACTTGGCATCATTTGCTTTTCAATGGTGCAAATTTCAAGAGTTGATTCAGCGTCAATATCACCGAGCAGCCTTATATTTATAAAATCAAATTTCACGACAAGAGGAGAAGACTCGGGCAGGTTTTGTTTAATTAAGTTATATCAAACTTAAGTTCAACAACGCTGGGGCACATCGATAAGCTCAGGGAACGAAATATCCTGTTAATGGCAGTTATTCATTAAGAAAATGAGAAGGAAATCTTACCTTAATTGGCTTCGTGTACTTGAGATACTGGTAATGATGATTGTCGTAATTGAAGTCTCGTGGTGTCAGTTTGATGTCCCGATAAATTTTCTCCAACAAGGACTTTTGCCTCTGCAGCTTCTTCAAGGTTACGCGCAAATCTGCGTCTGCAAAACATTAATAAAAACAAAGTTACATCACTTCATAAAAAACAGAAAAAAATTTGACAATTCTCTCTTTCCTTTTACTAAAATTCTATACTCAATTTCGATTTGAACAGAATATCTAAAGTCATTAATTTGCAGAGAGATTTTTCAAAAGACCTTATCGAAAGATGCAAAGCAGCTTTCGGCGACAATAATGTTCGTAACGAGTAACGGCGATGATTTGCATAATTCGATTTTCATTCGTAAATTAGCGCGACATGTATTTCAGCAAAAGGAAATGAAGTCGTTTGGCACGTGATTAAATATTCTGCTGTGTATATTTTTAATCGTCGTCGATTTGTCGACGCATTATAACGGGGGGATAGTTCAGCATTATTTCTCAACGGTAAAATTCAATTACCGATGTTTGCGCGGCAACCACCGCTGCTTCAAATGTTTTATCGTCGATATTGAATTTATTAACCATTCGTCGCTGGCATTACCGATGACAGCGTTAGATAACATCCAAGATTAATTCATTCCGCGTACCGATTTTTCATTTGCCATTTCATAACGTATTCTCAACTTAACCTGACGTTTAAAGAATTATCATAACGTCAAACGATGACAATTCTACCAATTAAAATATAGTTATGAAAAGGACCCAAAATGATAACTTATTCACAATCCATACTGTGCTTCAAATGTGATCAATAATTTTCTGAAATTTTTGCACTTTTCGATAAAATTAGTTAAATGATAATTAAAAGGAAATTAGAAGAGTGAAGTGAAAAATAAATTCGCGAGTGAAACTGGAATACATTCGTATGTGATTGAAGCAGAGTTTCGTCTGTTTTGAAGTTCCATCTTGCGACAAATATTTATGAGGAAATGGACAAACTGCGGTCACTTTTGGCACGTATCTATACAAATCCCAGTGCCCAGTGTGTGTATGCAAAATGTAATTACACGCGCGCGCCGTTTAATCGTGTCATCTGTATTATTTACCATGCTCATCAGTTATCATGTAAATACTGTGGCTGTTTGCCCTTCAATTTCTGGCCCGCAAAGTTATACTGTATGTATAATTGCATAAGTTTACACACGCAAGAATACATACAAATGAATGAAGCCGACTAGAGTGCGATCGATGTACGACTATATATCTATATGTAACTCAACCTATAATACATAGAAACAGAAAGATGGATAGAAAAACTGTATGAAATGTTGACAAAAGTGCATTGTATGAGAGGACAATAACCGACGGTGTTTCGTCCTCAAAATTGTGGATTAAGTTTAACTTTAAGAGAAATACCGGTAAGAATACTTGTGGTGCATTTGTGGACATTCATGTGAAAAATAATACTCTGTTGAAGGAACTCGTTCGAGTTCGAAAGTAAGATCTTCAGTAATTCTTACATTGTATGTACAAGTAAGAAGATTTTTTAATGCTTTTTTCGGAGGAATAAGATTGTTGAATGTTTCAAGGAAATGAAATGGAAAGCAATATCTGTTGTTAACTACAAGATCATTGTTTAATATTCAGCACACGTTAGATTAGAAAAATTTCAGATAAAATTAATTACTGAATAAATGATACTAGTATAATAATGCACAGATAATAACTAAAACAAACTTTTTTCTTCCATCATCATTATGAACATAATAACCAATTACATTCGTCATTAATTAATGTGTAGACGTTATAATTAATATCTGAATAGATCATTAAATAAATTATTTAAAGTGGTAATTGAGTTGTTAACAATGATATATATCAATGTTATCAGAGATATATATTTAAAACTACATATAACAAAATTAATTAATAAAATACAGTGCTTTTAACTTAACGAATAGTGGCATCGAATTAAATTTCAATTAAAATAACGCAATTGTGATTTCTATTTATTGAAATGTGTCTTCGGAGACAGTTAAATATGACAGTGGAACTAACGCGGATGAAGCAAGTTTTGCCAAAGTATTTGTAACACCCTAATAGCGTATAATTGGCCCAAAAGGTTAAATCGACTGGAATTACATCAAACATTGTTTCACCTATACGAAATTTTGTACGACAGATGTTAAGTTTTAGTCCCTCGATATCGCAGTAGTATAACTACTGGTCGAGTCAGACGGCCGTTAGACATCGGTCTCCAAGAGCAATTTGCTGGCAATGTAAATGGGCGTTGCGGCGAGATGACGCGGTTTCCCTCTTGAACGGAAGTAAAACCGACAAGAATTCACTATGTGATTCAGAGTTTCCTTTAATTATATATCAAAGAAGTAAAATGCCACTTTGACATTTGCAAAACTTTAAATCAAAGTCTATTACATCAATACTCACAATAATATTGTATCGTAATATTTGCAACTGATTTAGATGGATATTTTTAAATCTTTTGTCATTTTTTGATGTAAAATTCATTTGCAAATGAATTTTGCAAAATGATTGGAAGTAAAAAGGAAGTAAAAACTTTTGCGAATGATATTAAGTTTAACAAAATTTGAAATTAATGGATCGTATTTGAATATTTCGTTATAATATTTAAATGTATAAGATTTGCATTAAGCATTTGGTAGGCAAATGTGAGCGCATATGAATAAGATTGTGGGCAAATTGTGATTCCCAAATTGCTTAAGTACCGCATTAATTATTCTTCTTTGGAAACCGGTTGTTCGAAAATAAGGTACATTCAATTTAATTTGGGAAATGGCATTTTGAGAAACGTGAGAAGATTATTTCACAAATTCTGTATGCAAACGTCATGTATGTAAACGCTTATTCAAATTACGAAACGTTATTGCTGCTTAAATTATGTAGCACCGTGTCTTTTCATCCGCGAGTTATTAACAGAGGAAAATTCCCCTAACATAAACAACGCCGATAACTTTATTCATAACTTTGCTTTAATGATTCAAATTAAAAGGCAAATTCCCATTCAGTATAAGTCATTGACAATTCGTGGTTACGGCAATTAAATGTTTTGGATTTTAGTCTATTATATTCTCGTAATGTAAAATAATACAAAAGCAAAAGTTTTTCTTCGTGTAAATAGATTAGATGTAAAAAAATTGTTTATTAAATTAAATTAAAAAGTAATAAATTAAAAAAAAAATAGAAAGCAGTGTTATACTCACTTTTGCAAGGACAAAAACCGCTGCACGCGACGAAGACGTGTGTGTGGTGGATGCAATTATGATACTCCACTCGGCAAGGTGAGCTGTAAGTACGGTTGTCTGATCCACAAACGAACATCGGTTTCACAACGGGACATTCGTTACATCTGAAAATGACATAATTATAATTAAAGTCCAAATTCCTATTACACCCTTTATAGTAAATATTAATTGGTTTCTAACGCATGGTAATTTTATTTAGATCAATGGCATAATAGAATTTCGCATTTTCAATTATTAATACGCGCATAAAATAATGCTTTTGAAAACAGTGTCTTGCTGTTACGGTGATGAAGATGTAATTACGTGTCAGTTGGGAAAGACACGAGGCAACATATATTATGATGTGCTAAAAACAGAATGAAATTTTACTTGTACGCTAAATTGTTCAACAATTCATAAACGAGTTAATTATAAATTACAAAATCTTGGTTGTAATTAAATGAGTATTCATATATTTGTTATCTAATTAACTTATTCAATCAAAAAAAATTACTATTTTTCATATAATATAATTATATAATTAACAGAAAATTGAATCTTGGATTCAAATTGTATTTGAAACTATTCCATAAATATTGCTCTTAAGGTGATTCGTCACTCGGATCATCTATCTCTCTCACTCTTTTAGTGTCTTTTGTTTTTAAATTGTTAATAAAATGAAATTCAAAAAAAGGGCGACGTGGTGCTCTTCATTATTATTGGGAGAAT
>JABFQA010002103.1:0-11957 GCA_022817065.1 Probaryconus sp. ZL-2020 | reverse complement strand
ACCAAAAAAAAAAAAAAAAAAAAAAAAAAAGCAATAATTCCCTCCTACAGCAAAAACTAAAGTTCTTCGGAATCTAAATAATATCATTCTCCCAGACTAATTCTAATTTCATACTTCGAAAATCAATCCAATCTTCTCGAACCAAAAAGCAACTTAGTAGACACCCTTAAAATATCCTCAATTTAACTGAATGTTCGTTAATTGGTTATCCCTTCTCTCGCGTCTTCTAGGGACACACACCTAGAATGACGTTGCCCAGAAACACCGGGATAATCCGGCCACAACTACGTCCCTGAATCTTGTGCGGAGAGGAGTACGAATGCGAGAAGATGCGTACGAGATGACGCCGCGGAGTAGAGCACAAATCCCAAGTAGGGGGGCGGGGGTAAATAACCCACAGCGGGGGCGAAGTCGGCGCCGTGGGGGCAGGTGGGGCCGGAGGGGGGACGGGGTGGGGGCGGAGAGGCGAAGGCGGAGGAGGAGGGGGGGTGGCACGACCGGCTGTGAGACTGGGAGGCTGCGAAGGAGAGGAAATCTCGCGGGGGGAGGATGAAGCGAGGGTGGGGAAAGCGAGACAGAGAATGGTCCAGCCAACGGGGCGAACGAGAGGCGAAGCTGAGGCGAACGAGGGGAGCCACGACACGAAACACGGGGGCGGTGGCTGCGCGACCGCCATCGCCATCCATCCCGTCCTATAGCGAGAGGTCCGGCAGTCCCGATCAGTCTCTATGTGTGTTAGTTAGGAACGCACCGTTGCCGCTCTGAGCCGCTATCAAAAGCGTATTGTCGATCTGCCTTGCCATGCCCTAACACCGGCCTTCGTGTCCCTTCGTTCCTTCTTCTCTCTTCCTTTCTCCCCTCCTTATTCTTCATTCCCTTAAAATTCTCTAAGAAAAAAAAAAAATATATATATCTAAATCAGCAGCAAAGCACCAAAATAATCATAAGAAAAAAAAAAAAAAAAAAAAAAACACACACACACACCAATCACAAAAAGCACCCACGCTTCAACGAAGAAATCATAATTCAGTGGTACACGCTATTTTGGAAAAAGCAGTGAGTGCGGAATCGGAAGAGGTCCTGGAATTCGAAGGAAGTGATTAGGATAGTGACGTATCCTGTGCGAGTGTCGCGATTGGTGCGGCGATCTGATGCGCGCGGGTTGCCTTCGCCCAGGAGCCAACGGAGGAAGCCCGGCCGGGATGAGCTCGTGATAGCAGGCATCACTGAAAAATCTGTCAAGGTACAGCCAGACACGTCCGGCTAATTTCGGTTCAGTTTTAACTCGAAACCAATGGGAAGTGTTGTTTCTGAGATGGTCAATGTGGTCCGTTCCAACACAATTGGATACCTCATTTATAGATACTTCAATTTCAGATACTAATCCCAATTGCACGTTTGGTGAAAGTCGGAAGAATTTGAACGGTAGATTATACATAGTCAAATGGTTATCCTAATCATGAATAATAAATAGTTGATTCCAAGATTTCATCTAAATCAACAAAAAATTCCTTAATCCATCCTAAACCAGTTAGTTATATCCTAAAGCAATAATTTCGGAATCCATAGAATAACCAAGTCCTCAAATTTTGGAAAAGATCATCCTCGACCAATTGTCTCAGAAAGCACACCAAATAACCGTGCGAGTTAACGCTGTATCCAGGTTAGAAGACGTTCGGCTATATCATCGAACCATCTTTTCAGCGAAATCCGGGATAGCGACAAAACGCAGGATCCAGCTGGAGCGTCCGCGAAGCAGGACCAAGATGCGAGCGCAGAAAGGGCTTATCGCCGGCGCCGGCAATTAATGTTTGCCCGCCGTGGAGCCATAAGAAGAGTGGGCTTCTGCGGCGCCGCCGTCTTGGAGGAGAAGACGGGGTCGCGGAGGACGGCGGACCGGCGAGGGGCGCCGGGGCGCCACGTAGAAACGCGGGCCGCGACGTCGACGACGACGTCCGCGCGTCCGGGCGGATGTTTCTGTTGTTTCTTCCCCTTGTTGTTTCTGTCTTCGTCGTCGGCAACGCTGCGTTCAACCACGTCGCGAGGCTCGGAGCACCGACGCAAAAGCAACCCACGAATATGAGCATGACTCTCGTTCGGAGCGGATTGAAAGGTGCGTCCGTGTGCATGAGAGTGTGTTGCTTGCATGTGGATGGCCGGCTGTACATGCGTGGGTCGCCGTCCGTTGTTTGGTGCAGACTCGAGGCCACTCGGGGGAAATGGGATTATCTGCGGGGTGGAGGGCGGTGGGGAGAGGGAGAGAGGAGGGCTGTCCTCAAGCCAGGGTCAAAGATACAGTGCCTCGGAATTGTCTCTATGTGTGCTGGACAGTCCGGAGGAAAAAGAAAGCTTGGAATTAAAGATGGCTCATTGCCGAGAGATTCGGAACATGGGATTACTGCTGCACAATTATAACTGGCGTATATAGTTTTCAGAAGTAATGCTTAGGATTAGGAGTTCTTTTATCAGTTGTTAAATTCAAAATTATTTACATAACGGATCATTGTATTAAGCTGTGGATCATAATATAATAATGCGGTTTCTTTTTGTAGTAGAGGATATTGGAAAGTAATATAATTATTTTATATGTGATATAAATCATTTTGTTTATCAACTGATATTGAACATTCTAATTGTAAGGATTAATTTTTATTGTGAGATTGTACGGTTGTATTGTGGGTGTTCAGTAAAGATAATTATGGAACGTGTTTCTGTAGATTTTGGATTATTGTCAAGTATAGTTTAGGATAGAGTTACATCAAGTAGTACTTTGATGTAATTCTTTTATGCTGTCTAACGCACTAGACATAAACTATAAAAATACTATAAATCAATAGACAACTATTTTTGTCTTTACTATTAATGTTTTTTTTTTTTTTGCTAATGAACTATAACACTATCTTCCATTGCACTCAATGCAATTTTCCGTTAAAAACATCTTTATAAAAATAGACGACTCTTCGCCAATTGGCCATTCTTTATTGCAATTTTACAACTTTGAGAAGGTCCTTCCAATTCTTCATAGGTGACTTTGACCATGAATTTAGACACGAATAAGTTTATTACAAAATGCAGTCGGAATGATCTAATAAATAATGTACAACAGACATATCTTCCATAAAATTTTGAAAAAATAATAGCCATTTCAATGAAAACATTCACCTAACAAATAATCCATAACAAAAAAGAAAACGATTCTTGAAATTTTCAATATTAAACGAATTCAATCCTATCAACTGTCTTAAAGCCGAGATTAATGACAAACAATGATGACACACTTGAATTTATTTTAGATCTTTTAGAGAATCTTTCCTGTGACACGTGATTTCATCCTCTTCGTTAAAAACTTCTCCAATAAGAGTGTATTTTTACAATACAAACGTTATAGCATTTTTCTCTGAATCTTAAATATCTCTTAGAAAATTTCTTAGAATTTGTACCGGTAAAGCCTGGGTTACAACATATGGCCCCATACTTTGTCTAACGATGTCTCAGCCGGTGTTAGAAACCATTGCTGACACTATACGGTGACAACTTCGTTTGACAAAAATAGAAAATTCGATCCGAAATCTGGCAGACCATTAATACATTCGTTAAACCGTTTAATAAACTTCTCCCGAAAATCTTCGGAAAACGAACTCCATAAAAATGTCAAGTATCACAGAGACTAACTTTGTTTTGGGTTCTCATGGAAGTAAAAAAAATGTGAACTTCAATTCATCAAGGACAATTGCTTAAAAATAAGTTTTTTTAAACTGTCCGAATTTAAACACAATTTACTCATTCCAAAAATCCTGAAGTATTCCTAAATGATTCTTAAAGAATAGTCGGCAAAGATCATTTCTATATGTTATTTGGCGATAATCATTTCAGCAAATAATATAGTAAAGACAGTTCTTTTATGATGATAATTTATCTATCAATCAAAATTTATTTATTGAATTTCATCATAGTCTAAATAAATACAGAATATCGAACATTATATGAAACATGAACGTACGTAATTAACGACAATATCGACCTTGTAATTTAGGACATTTTGTTTGGTATACCATAATCTAGAACTGATATTAATTATTTATAACAGAAGTGTGTTATCTACAATGTACAATTAATTGGCAAAGGGCCAATGGTATGAATTGATTAAAGATGCTTTTCAGAGTCTTGTATGTTAGCATCTAATGTGCATGAATTTGTTTCTTTACATTAGACAATATATTTATCATTTAATCTACCAAAAAATTAACTATCTACATTTTATAACGAGCTATAATTAACGAGCATTTATTTTAATCTATCGTATCTGCTTTTGTAACTCGGATATTTCATAAAGTCGTGATTGGCTTAATCATTATTTACGTTAATGTTTCTTAAAGATTACAAATTGCTGTTAACTATCAAATATGGTTTAACTAGAAATACAGAAAAAAGTAAATTAGAAACATCCGTTTTATACCTTGATTTAATTAAACGAAATTATGAAATTTAGGAAATTAATCTGAACCTGTTAATTGAAATTTAATTATGTAATTAGTTAAATATTTATGTTCATTAAAATTCATTGCGTTAAATATTTATTATCAAAATATTCTATTTATTCAATTACTAATTATGTATATATAAGAAAACATTGGAAAATTAAAACAGTATTGAAGTTTTCTGAGACTGTGAATTTTTTTACTGTTGGAACTAAATACTGTATTTAATATGGATTACACAATAGGAAATTTAAGTAAGCAGTTGAAAAATGACAAAAATAATAATCTTTTCTAATTGATTTTTAAAAATTTATCTTATATAAGTATATGAATAATTCTGGATTATTGTACCTAATATAATTTAATTCGTACAATTAGGGTTATAGCTCTAAAATAGGTTCCCGTATGAATCTATTCTGATCTTATAAAGCCCACATGAGAAAATATTTCGATTCTTGTAGATTACAGTCCGCCATAAATTTGAAGTAAAATAAATGTGGGCACATTGAAATTGACGTTATTACCTGGTTAACTAGTTCCAATAACTGCTGCTTTTTAAATTCACTGTATCATGTTAAAAACAACATTATATTATTTAAATAAAAAACATTAGCATTATCGTACCGAAAACGTGTTAATACCGAGAGAAAATAATTATTATCTGCGTTAGATAAATTCGTATGACTCGACTTAAACTGCGCTGTGCTCATAAAAAATCTGCGCGCAAAATTTAACGTTAAACATTAAAATATAAAACTCTACATTCGTATAAAAAAATTATACGCGATGTTGAGCGCAGAAGTAAATTACTTCGAGAAAAAAAAAAAGAAAGAAAAGAAAAGTTAACTTGGTAAAACAACAGCTTCAATTGTTTATCAGAAAATATGTTACTGTTAAACTAATACAAGAACACACAATGAGGAACGTAAGAACTTATTTATGATTTTCAAATATAAAACAATCATAAAGAAAAAAGGCTCTAGATTAAAAATAGATATCCGTATCTCTTGTTACCACCCAGGTAAACCAAAGTCTAAGCACATTCTGAAGAAGTCTTTAAACTTTATAACGTCCAACAAATGCAAGGCATATTATGAAAGAGTAATTTTTTTATCAAATGAATTATTGCTTTTTTCGTTTTGCCAAGTTCGTGATTTTACAGTCGTCATTATAACACTTCAAAATAAACTCGATATCTCATCGACGATAAGACGAATTTTCTCAATATAAAAATAATATCCATGGATTATCTCGATTAATCATCAATTAGCGTTGAAAAAAGATTTTGCAAAATGAGTTTATACCTAAACACCTATTGAAAATGAAATCGATAATTTGGAAACAGTGTAAATTGTTCATGACATGCCTTTAAAAGACGATTCTTGACATTAAGTGAAGTATTATATAGTGTAACTTAGTCATGGCTAGGTGAACTTTACTCAAAACTCCGAGTGAGACAAAGAGCAGGGCATACAATGATGCTTTTCACAGTACCAATATTGACAGTGAATTCTGAACCGTAGCAAGCATATCGTATCTCAAAATAAAGGTGAGGGGCGCGCTCGGCTGCTTCTGACGATCAATTTGGTACGTTTGGAAACGACAAGAAATCACTAAAAATAACTGGAAATAGCGCGATCGCTGACTTATACGCCTGCAAATTGATTTATTTTAACGATCAACGCGTTACTTTCGAATTCAACCGCTCTTCATCTCTCTTTCATTCATTCAAATAAATGTTTTTATTTTATTTATAAGACAAGAAATAAATAAGTCAAATCTTTTAAACATATTTCTTTGGGTATCAAACCAAATTACATTTCAATTAAAAGTCTTGTTAAAATCTTAATTTTGAAACGGAAGTGATGTATGCTTTTAAGGACATGGCATGATTTCAAACACGAATATCCGTATCGAAAAAATCATTGCACATCACATAAGGATTCTCATTAATACATCCAATGGAAACACTGTAACGTTTATCTCTCTCAATGGCAAGTGAGATGGAAAATCAGACGTCTCTTTCATTGGCTTGCTCACTATAGCATTTTATATTGCGAAGTTATCTCGCTCGGAACTCAGCATTAATACTTTATACATATGCATATCATATAATAAAAATATATTCAAAAGCATTCGCCATTCTCAACGAAATTATCAACAGAAATTTGATAAAGAATCTTTATCTTTTTCTCACAGGTACATAGGGAATGATTTTATAATTTTTCATCATTCGTTTACACGAAATTTTGTATTTCCAATTTCTCAATTATTTCGTAATGAGTCGTAGAAAAATAATTTGTTTTGCATTTTGAATAAACAAAATCGTTGTAAAAATAGATAAGTCGAACGGCTGATATATTGTTAGTTTTAAAAGGTGCCTCGCGTAATAACAATTAGCGGTCTGTGCATATGGGATGCAATTGTCTAAATTCGCGCTTAGACAAAGTTGAATCCGTCATTGTGCTTACATGACGCATATACGTATGTGCGACATGACGATGGCCGCGCCCCACTGAGCTCAACGACCTCTGAGAAATCGCGGTCTGCTTCTCAGGCTGGATCGCTTCCTCGTCGTTCGTCCGACCGTCCACGAGAGAGATCTACGCAACACAATCCTGTCTCGTCTGTGCTCGATCGGCGCTTTTTTATCCCCGGTATACATCTTTATCACGGACTCATCTTCCTTTGTTTTCCTCGTCTCGTGTTCCATTGAAATTTCAAACGTTATTATTGCGATACCACTTACTATTACTCAACGTTACACGATTAATGCAGACTAATTAAAGGCACGTTAAAGTTGCAAACTTTTTCGAATCAACAGTTCTTTAATTTTTTTTTCTTTTTCCTTTTTTTTTTTTTTTGATCAATTACAAGTCAAATTTATGGTTCATTTTTCTCGAATTCAGGTAGATTTGGAAACAGATAAGAGATAGGGAAATAATTTAGTTTTGAAATATATTCAAGGATCTGCTAAAGGTACAAATTGAAACCTTTCATTAATTAAATTAACCAATCTTGAAAGGACTTCCCTTTGGGTCATAAAATTAGCCTTATCAAAAATAAATCGGAAGCATTATAAGTATCCGAAAAAGGATACAAAAAATTGTAAAAAAAAAAAAAAATTCAGTTATCCACTTTCCAAGTTGATTACCAACGAGACCGAAGAAAAGTTTTTTAAGATCGTTCCATGCGAAAGCTACTTTCGCCCTCATCGAGTCGCTTCATTTCACACGTAATAGTCACCATCCACGAAACGATATAAAACCCTTTAAATAGAACCATTATTTTCAAAGTTCGGTACGTTATATGGAAACTTTTTTTTTTTATTTCGATTGCCGATTAACGCGAATTCCTTTTTTCCTCACTTTTTTAAGATAATTGAATTGGAGTTTATTGTAAAATACGCTTTCGCAGCAACTCGCTCCAGAAACTTTAGACTTATTTATATAAAACGAGATAAACGAAGTATGCAGGATTTTAGATACGAGATTTATGAAGATGTAATAAAAATATATATATATTTAAGAGATAAACAGTGTAAAGGTAGTTTGGGAATCTTTTAATGTAACATTGTAAGCTGATATAGGAATTGTATAAATGTTGCATGTGTAAAGTCTGATATGAAATACAAAAAATGCGTGCTGCAGTTACAACAACTCTTATCGTAAGTGTGTCGTCTCTGATAACTTCTCTATCATCATAACATTAATTTTACCCAATTTGAAAACACTAATCATTTCGAGCATAGGTTTGGCTTACATAAAATTGCAGAGAGAAGAGTTTATAATCGAACGAACAATTTGGATGCTTAAATTATCGTTGCCAAATATTTAAGAACGTCTTTAAAAAATGATTTTCACTGTAAAATTTTTTTCGAAATGATCTTTACCAAACTATCTCCAGGAATGATCTGGATCAAAAAATTCATTAGACACCTTTACTAAACTTCTAAAATGGGGAACATAATTTCTGAAGATTCACGTGCGTTGAAGCTGCATCTCGGCATTTATATCAGATTATATGTAAAACTGTGTTTGATAAAAATCACAAGAACGAGAGAACTTAATAAATGAAGCTACTCCGAAGAAGAGCAATCTTTGGAATTGAAACCGAAATAATGTTTTCATCTTAGCGAGCCTCACAACGTTCGTAATAAGGCAAGAAAGGTCATGGCTTCGACCCGTTTCGACGCATTATCAATGTAAACTACGAGCAAAGTTCGGTTTATCGTGAGGGAGGCACGATCTCGACGTGTCGAACGGAGAGAACGCGCATGACTTCCGGACGAACGATTAAAACCGATAGAAAAAAAAAAAGAGAGAGAGAGAGACAATTTTTTTGTATGTGCAAAAAAATTTGATACAAAAATTACAACTCAAGATACAGTGGAATCATTAAAAAAATCATGTCAAATCGATCTTCGGCAAACATATTTGAAGATGATCATCATTAAAGAATACTCTAAAATGGTTTTCAAGAATTTAATAGTTTCTAAAGGATAAGTCGTTTTTGTTGATATAAAAATTGTTTATATCTCCTAAATAAAAATTAAATTGCGAATTCAGTAACTCGTGAAATTTATCAGCTCTTAATAAGCAGAACCTGTGCCTCGTGTTATCGCATTAGTTTGTATTATTATTGACGATGACGGACTCAAAAGCATGTTTTCATAAACGCATAAAATTCCTCGTTGTTTATTACTGAATTTCACGTAAAAAAAAAAAAAAATTTTATTGCATTCAGGAAATGGAAAGATCCCAATTCTTTAAAACGTAATTTTTCTGTTATTACTTTCTAACTAAAAGTTTCAAAGTTACGTTTAATTAAATACTTTGTAAAATTGAAGCAATAAAAAAAAATTGATATGTCATCGAACGATTACAGTTAAGGTGTCTTTATTCAGAACCAATTAAAGTATTAGAATTTTACGATTTCCGAATTGTGTTACAATGGAACTTTGAGGGGATTTTATTGATTTTCGCTTCTGGGATATGAGGGCAGTATTTTACACCACGTCGTTCGAGAAAATATTGCGGTATTGTTACATCTTCTTTTAGTGTGTAACATAAAACAAAAAAGAAATGTTACGTCCAACCAATAAAACATTTTTGCTTTTCCAATAAATAAAATGTTCCCCAATTAATATCGTGCTTTCAAAAACTTTCTGACTTTCCCTTTCGATCGATACTCTTTATATATATGTATCTCAAATTTCATCCACCTGACAAATCCAATCCTCTTTTTTCAACAATCTAATTTCATGCCTTTAAAAAAAGTTGATCAAAATTCATTGTCTATTGATAATGAAAACAATAATTCCCATTATTCTGTAGACTAAAAAATAGGACTAATAGAGCATTTGATAGGAATATTGCCCAAAGATGCTGGCAAATATTATCGTATTAAAGTTTGACTTCGATAGTTCTTTCGTGGCAAAGTTAAACCATATACGTACGGCTTTCAGCTGGCTAATCACCTTTGCGAATTGCATGGCATTTAAATCCCGTGGCTTGCTCCTGATGGCTTTGAAACGTTATGCGGGGTCGCACGACCCCTATGTGTCGTGTGCCACTTTTATAAGGGGGAATCACCCCCTGCGATCGTGCACGCGTCCTTCTGAACAACTGTGCTCCGAATAGCTGAGATTTTACGTTTCGAATATCAGATATTAAAATGCATTTTTATCATTAGTCAAAGAATCCTTTATTTTCAAGCCAAATATCTCGAAAATATATATTTTAATTGATCATTTTGTCAAAGGATTAATATATACATTAATGAACAGAATTTTTTCATTTTCGATTTTTTCACTTAATTGATAATAAAGGATTTGAATCCTCTTCAATTCATAATAACCGAGTTATAAAAACAGTGAATAAACTTTGAGTATAAAAACAATTTATAGTGGGGATATCTTCTGAAATTTGTTCATAAATGTACATTAATAATTTTATTGAACACAGTACTGACAAAGTTTCGCCTATAATCAGAGAAGTTTTATTATAAAAGTTGCTCGGAATTAAATAGGATTTTGAAATTCTGTGAATTGTAACTCCTGCGTAAAGTTATAATAAATCGTTTATTGAATTTAAAATGACGTGAAACTTGGTAATGAAAGCTTTTAAAATTATTCCTCAAAACGAGCTCTCGTCTTATTAATAAAGAACTCCAAAATCCCCGGGCGTTAAATAATTCAAAACGATTCCATTATTTTTATTATAAACGTTAATAAGAACGAAACTCGTTTCAATTATTCATGACTTTCTTTTACATAAATTATCTTCGTAATTCAATAATCTGTCATCAGAAGGTATAAAATGTAAAAAAAAAAAAAAAAACCAACTCTTTTTCCACGAATACAAAAAATAAAAATGATACAAAATGTAATTCCAAATCCATTGTGGAGAAGGTTAAAGTTAAATTGAAAGTTGAATCAATGTTTAATTGAATATCAGTGGCGTTGGGAGACGAAGAGCGAATGAGTAAAGGGGAAAAAAAAAAAAAAATGAAAGGTAAAAAATGGAGAATAATCGGGTTTGCCGTTGATTACAGGGTGCAGCGAGGACGAGGCAGGTGCTGACACGGAGGCGGGCGGTTGCGCCGACGGGACAGCCAGTAGTTGCGCTGGCGGTGATGTCAGGGAACGAAATGGTGATGGCGATGGCGGCGTCAGAGGTGGAGGAGGAGGAGGAGGGGCCGAAGGAACCTCCGCGGGGAAACAGGATGAACGTTGTCCCCAGTGTGGAATTCCCTGTCAAAATTTACACGTTCTGCAACTCCATCTTGAGAACATTCACAAAACGCCCTTTCCCATCGACAAAAATGACCTTGGCTCTCAATTCTCGCAAGTCGTATGTGCCTTTTACTTTACACATTACAACCGCGAAGGGTTTTTAAAACGTTTACAGAAACGTTAAATGACGAAAAATAGAATAAATAAAATCATTAGTTCGATTTTGGTCTCATTTTAATGAAACGCCTATTAAAAAAAAAAAAACTGGATTGTTAATAACTTAATTTGGATTAACGATGGTACCATTTTCATTAGGAGTGGAAATGTATTGAATCCTATTCAATTGATTGATGTTCTGATTTGTGGGTAGGGTTCAAACCGTAAGATTTTATTAATACAGTAAAACAGAGAAATTAGATTGTTGATAGAGTAATTGGATTGTTAATAGAACAATATATATATATATTGTTGGTTCAACTGTTATTGAAACTGTATCAATTGTTAATGTAGTAGTTTAACATTCATTCAGTAAAGTATCTTACATTAGGATTGAATTTAAAGTTTTCAATAAGCAATGTTTATCATCGATTTAAATCCTAGATCACCTTTGAACCAACAATTTCTTCATTATTTTAGAATGCAGTTTATCCAAAATGTTGCAATGTGTTGAAATCAAATATAATCCTATTGTTATTAAATTCATATATTATCTCAAAGTATGAATAACAAATTTTAAATAGAAT